>JBAMJV010013722.1:0-45938 GCA_037951105.1 Echinarachnius parma | reverse complement strand
GGCGCTGCACATCACAATTTGTTTGTGAGGTAATGAAAAACTGAATGTCGAATTTGAGAGAACATGCAATTTTAATGGCAGAATAAACTTTATTTGGTCAAAATCGACCCAGAAACGGCTGAAATATCAATAAATATATCTGATCTTATAATTATTTGGGGCCCAAATAATTAGATGATTTTTAGAAAAAAAAATTAAAATGCTTGCACTTTTTCAAAAACTTTCAAAAGCGTTTTTTAAATAGTTGTTGATGATCTCGTTATTTAATCATTATATCAATAAAACATCACATGCATAATTTTGTATGAAAAATGGTTGAAACCAATGCCTTTTAAAAAAGCGCCCTCTTGTGTTTGAATGGCTCTTTTTGAATGATAACAGGCTTTTTACTTAGTCGTTTGTAATTTTGTATACCTTTCGAGCATGGTGGAGTTATAACTATTAGTTTATAATGTTACTGTGCAGGTTTTAGCTACTTAAGTTCAGCCTTACCAAAACTAAACTACCCCTTTAAGAGGAATTATTATGTTTGTTTTGTGCAACCCACGACCCATTTATATAGATATTATATACAATCCTACCAATTGTAGTTTGGGTCATCCGCCAGACATCTACTTGGATAATAGCTTCCATGTAAACATACACGGAGGTGGAATGATTTAATAGTCCGCCTTTTTTGTATAGTTAATACACTTTGGTTCAATGCCAACTGGTCAGGTCAACTCAAACTAGACCACCACAACCACCATCTAACCAGCCTGACTCACCTCTGTAAATGCCACAAACAACAATAATACAGTAACCAAATGAAACATAATATTTTAGTGGAATGCCAATCTTATTATTTAAAAGGGTACCTACGTTTGAAAGGTCATATTATAGACACACAATAATAGAACATAGTGCAAATGAGGAGACTTATATTTAGATACTTGGGTATTCACGATACCGCTTATACTTGGCGGGGTTCTGGTGGGCTCCATCCCGCTCGATACTCGTCCGCCGAGGTGCGCTTCGATCCGATCACGAAAAGTAGAGAAAACTAAAACATTGTTCTGCTGCAAATAACTTTCCTGGGCACTCTGCAAACTTAATACATTTTGATCCTGCATCCGCCCGCAAGTGGTATCTTCATTACAAAGATAAATTACATGTATTATAATTGTTGCAATGAGCTCCTTAGGCCATATTATTAACTTCCTCCGTGAGGGTTGGTAGGAGGCAGACCTGAAAGTCGTCTTCTTGCAGTCTCAGAAAGTAAAGCGCTCCAATTGAAGTAGAATAGCATATATGAACTATCGAAGCGGAATACTTTGTGGTCGAGAAATATCTAACTCCATCATCGTGTGAGAATTAACAGAAAATCATCCGAGGTTAAGTCAAACTATCTACAATCAAAATTCTACCTGATATTGATTGTCCTCTTATAGTTGGTGCAGATGTATATTCAGAGGAAATCGTACTTGACGCTCGGTAACCTGCTGGAGTGGATTCTGTACGTCACCGCCATGTTGTTAGTGATGCCGCTGAGTGGAGAACAGTACTATCACGGGATTAGCCTGCGACTGGTAAGACGTTTTCTATGTCTACGAAGCAATACTTTGCAGAATACCACAACTACCATCACACTACTTTTATTATTATAATAATAATGTAACCGGTCCATATCAGGTACGAAATAACAAATGTTGTCATATACCTAATATCCCATTTATACTTAAACACAATTGAAAAGACGGCGGAAGTACTGGAAGTACGGATTATAACTCTGCCGAAGGAACATTTTGTTGGCAATCGGTGTTTGTGGCAGGTTCACATTTCCATGAAGTCTGCATCGTGGTCTTTACTTATCATTTATGCCATTTATTACAACACTTGCTCACCTGTGTAGGACTGGCAGTGGCAGTGCGGAGCCATCGCTGTGTTCCTAGCCTGGATCAACCTCATCTTGTTCTTTCGTCGTATATCCACCCTGGGGATCTACGTCATTATGTTCATAGGTGAGACAATGCCATACGCAAGGAATGGAAACGTGGGGCGTAATTGATATGAAATATATAATATGACCAGGACAGACTAGCGCCTTAGAGCAAGCTTGATATTTTAAAATAAATTAAATAATGCATGATAAATCGACGATCACAATCATGACAATGCAATATTTCTTACTTGTTAAAATAAACAAACATCAATTAAAGCAGTTGTATATGTTTAAGAAGGAGCATACGTCATATGTGTGTCTACATTGTGCTTACAGATATACTACAGACATTCCTGAAGTTCGCGACTATTCTGGTTCTCTTCCTCATTGCATTTTCAATGGCATTCTACACACTACTTATGAACCAGGTACGACATGTGTTCTCAGAACATTGTTATTGTTTTTTTTATAACAATTAGTTATAGCCATAGCTTGTGCAAAATAATACGAATAAGGATATCATAACAAACCTGTAATGTGTATTTACGTATTTGTTCTTTAAACAAAATAGTGGTGATGGTTTTTCGGTTTAGAATCCCTGTGGGGGTACACTATAAAATCAAGGGCATCTGAATTAGAATGATTCCCCTCTGAGTAGTCGCATTCTTGTCAACTCCCACAATCACACAATAGTTTGACCTCACATGAGGCCGGCGAAAATCTTACTCCGGTCGCTAACATCTACTCCTTTTCAGCAAGAGACATCGTATCGATATTTAAAAAGATGTTGGAGTAAAGCACGCTCCTGGGTGCGTCACAATTTCAAGATTTATAATCGGTGAAGAACAGCTTGCAAAGATTGGACATTGAGTTTAATTGAATTGAATTTATTCGGCTAAAAGTAAAATACAAAATATCACAAAATAAATGTACATATATAATTGAAGCACCAGCTTGTATTTGAGACCCCAATATATAGACATTTACAAATAAAATACATCAAGAGCAGTATATAGCAGTGGCTTACTAGGTTTACATATCACAATCATACAGATTCACACAGGATAGGAAAGAGAGAGGGAGAAATGGGAGAGATCTAGTCAGTCATGGATGAAAGCTCATGAAACGCAAGGCGTTTGAGTAGGGTTTTAAAACGAGTAAGAGCGGTGCTAGATTTGAGTTATTTACTAAGTAAAACTAATATAATGGGTTCTGATTGTTAAGTGAGTAATTGGTTTGCGCAAATTTGGACAATTCCGAGTGAGATGGGTATGAATCAAATGATTAGTTTAAACATAATATTACATATTTCTGGAAAAATTATACCTCTGTCTAATTTAAACATAACAATAAGAATATTGAGTTTCACAAGATACGGCAATGAAAGAGTTTGCAATTGTACAACAATATGAAGAGAATGACTTACATAATGACTATTTGAAATAACACGTATGGCACGTTTCTGGAGTAAAAGTATCTATTAGTGTGTACTTTATCTGAATTGACCCAAATTTGATTACAATATTTTAAGTGTGGTAAGATAAGTGCATTATAAATATAAAGTAATACTTAGAAGAAAAAAGGTTTTCAATATATACAATACTCCAATACTTATAGATAGTTTAGATGAAATGTTCATAATATGATATATCCAATCTAATGATTCATGACTGAATACTAATACCTAGGAAAGTAATTGTCTCATTTCTTTCTATAGTAATAGTATTAATTTATATTGGATTTACATCATGTGGAATGTATAACGAAATATAATATACTTGGTCTTAGTGACATTTAAAAACAACTTTCTTGATTATTGGTATATATTTATAATGATACATCTTTATTTGAATATAATACAACTGTATCGACAGCAAAGAGTAAACATTTCAACAATTAAGAGGAATTAACTACATCATTAATATAAATAAAACATAAGAGAGGTCCTAGAACAAACCTTGTGCAATCCCAATATCTACATTTGCACATTTGGATTCGACACCATCTACCACCACATATTGTTTTCTATTTGTGACCCTCTTTCCTCAAACCCACATAAAGTCGCCAGACACGTTTGTGTGTTATAAGTAAAATGTATAAATTATGCAAAACAAATAAAATGCTAAACTTTACTTTACATGAAAGTATACTATTTTATCTATCGACTGTTAACATTTTGAGTCTTAAACGAAGCAAAAGTGGAGTTATAAGCAGTAATAAAGCTCCTCCGCACTGCGCGCCTGGGTGGCCCTAATCTTTAGAGCCCGTTGTATCCTTCTCTGTAAAAAAGGACTAACTTTTCTACTTTTAATCGCTTTTTTAATAGGTTATACTGGTCCAAATTTAATAAGTTATATATCATATTAAAGTTAAGAGTCTACTCTTTCCAACTATAAACACAAGTCTAAACTCATTCTGGTCAAGCTGTTTGTGGTTTGATGGTGGTCACATTTAATAAATAATTTCGGAACCACGATATAAATGGTAAACACCTAAGTCCATAACATTTTGATATGTTTAGAAGAATATGGTGGTCGATGGTGTCAAACGCCCTTGATATATCCATACAAACTCAACAGGAAACATTTCCCCTGTCCATATTTTGTAATATAATGTCAGTACAATTAATTACGCTTAGAGAAGAAGAATGATTTTTACGGAATCCAAATAGCTCAGGAATTAGTAAATTGATTTTTAGTCAAAAAATCATAAGGTCTGTCATACATTAACCTTTCTAACTTAGACAAAATTGGAATAGGTGCAATAGGTCTATGTATTTACTATATTGTATGGGTTATCTGTTTTAAATAGAGAAATAATTTGTGCTTTCTTTAATTTGTCAGGAACAATGCCAGAGCTTAGTGACTTATTACAAATATCACATAATGGGTGTACAAAATAATGAATACATTATTTTACTACTCGAGGTGAAATATCATCATGATTATGTGAAATTTATATCATTAATTGCGCATGCTCAATCAGTGTATCGTATGCAGCGCGCGCGGCATAACGTCATAAAATAAAACAAATTGACAGAAAACCAACACTGTTTACCTAGTGAAAGAAAAAATAATATTGAGTGCATATTTTGTCACCGAATACTTATGGCCTGCCGTAAATTTGACGCAGTAATAATCATTCGTTTGACGATATCCGGGATCACTTTAATCAGGACATAACTAAGACTTCAGAATACCAAAGTTCATTTAATATTAATATTTTTAGACAGGACTTAGACGCGACCTTGCGTTTTAGTACTGTCTAACTAAACAGTTGTTTACATTTCATTACGACCGGATTTTAGAATACCCCTTTGTATGTAATATAATAAGTATTGTATTTTGTGTACAGTCATGATATACTCTTGTTTGTTATCTTTATAGCAACCGTTCCACCGGATCCAGTACTCTTTCGCGAAGACGTTCGTGATGATGATCGGAGAGGTGGACTTTGGGGACATCTTCCATAGTCAGAACTACCTGGATACGGAGAACACACTGGACGATGGTGAGGAGAGTTTCTTCCTCTCCTCGGTCTTCTTTCGGGGAACCACATACGGCATGTTCGCGCTATTTCTCGTCATCATGTCCATCCTCATCATGAACCTTCTGGTAAGTGTTGACATCGTCGTAGGTGTTTTGCGGTACCTTAGCATTATCTCTCGCAATACGACGCAATGGAGATTATAACGCGGAGTTAAACATGCCTCTACATTGTGCAATTGTGACTGGACTTAATCATGGAAACACGTCGTAGAAGCATCACACGGGCACCACAAGTTTCACCACACAGGCCCAGCACTAACCACTTAGCATTTGTCCGAATATCGTACGAATTTGAAATAGAATTTGGGCAACTCAAATCGTACGGTAGTTGTAAGCTTTAAAAGTGCTATGAAGAATATCTTGCGATTTCCGTAAGAGTACCGTACGAGACATGTATTGCGGCAGTTTTGGCGATAAGAAAATGTGCACGGGAGCCGTGCGACTTAATGTTGCTTTTGCTCCGGAAGCCACCATACGTGCCCCGTCGTGTACATGACCGCTACACAGTCAAAGATACCGTTGACAGCGTACAATATCCTGAAGTCCTGACATTGCAGACAATCCGCCGTAGGTAGCAAGTGGGCGACAGTCTGTGTGTGTGTGACTGACGGGCATTAGAGAGCTTACTTAATATTGGGTGGAAGTTCCGATTTTATTAATGTTACTGTATTCATGTTCACCCACTGTATGTAAATGTATGTATTACTCAATTAAAGAGTGGCAATGTGTTTAATGTGTTACAACATTACTTTATGCCATAGGTTGGCCTTGCTGTAGACGACATTCACTCGATCCAAGAAAATGCAAAGCTTCACCGCCTAAGGATGCAGGTAAACTAATATCGTATGATGCAATTAACAGTATCATTGGCAATTCTATGGACATGATTTAATTTCATAGTAGGAGAGATGTTTACTCGCTTTTATTGGAAAATCTGCCGCTTCGCAAAAACAAACCTTTTTTCGGAAGCATTTGCTGCAGCTCTTATAAAACATTGTAGTAAGAGGCTCATATTTTTTCAAGCAGACCGATTCCCGCCCTTTCAGACATTTGAGTGAAAAAAGCTGATATATATGACAAAAAAGTGGCCGCTCAATAGATCCATGAATTCGCGAGGTCATGTTTTGCTCCAACGCCTTCCTACCACTGCCTAGAGGTCGATTTCGATCGGTAGTCTGTTCGTCATTTGATGTATCAAGGAACAGAAGCCGAGGCTTGTTATCTAGTCAGCTCCCAATACAATATTTCTCGTTTGGCTTATTAACTCTTAAGACCCTGTTTCAAATGTAAATTCATCAGCTTTCAAGACCCTCTTTTGATCTCACTAATCTCAGAAAACTATGTTTCTTACTCAGCTGGGCATCCCCAAGCCCTTTTTAAATTTTTAAATCCGCTTCCTAGACCCCGCTGAAGTTGTTTGTGTTGTATTCGGTGCAGTGGATTATACAACATAATTACTAAAACGGGAGATCACTCTAAGGGGTAGAATTATGTTTCGTGTGTGTTTTCTGCTACCTTACATCTATGTAATATTTTCCGTAATCCGATTTAGGTGCATTTAGTTCTGGAGCTTGAGCAGTCTATTTTCTTCCGTATGGTCCGCCTCTTGCAATCAATCGTGGTTCAAAAGAAACGCTTTAATATGAACAAGGAATCATGGTCCCTATTCATACGATGTCACCGATACCTTATGGGTGATATGGACGTGCTTCGCAATGCAATTGCCATCGCCAGAGACAAGGCAAAACAGGTAAGTTGTCTGTAGTCACTTGTTATCTTGTTCATCTTATATGAGGAGGGACAATGTGATTTCATGTTGTATGAACTAATTACACAGTCCATGCTTTTTTTTTTAACTGTATACTTTTAGATAGCCTACGATATTACATAATTAGAGACATGACAGAAGTTAATTTGATGTGGTTACATCTATATCCCAATTGTCAGAATAGTTTTTGTAGCAGCTAATTTACAATTAACTTTCGACTAATTTTAACTACTAGATTTTGCAATTACTATGCAGTTATCACTGGGTCCACCAGGTTCCGTATGCAAGAGTTAACCTGTTTGATATATTTTGCAATCACCTTAAAGTTATGCCTCAACAGTCTTTCATAGGCAAAGGGTTAATAACCCAGAAACTCAACACAATTTTATGACATAATAAACTTATACTAAAATTAACTTTGCTAAAAACATATCTATTTAATAATTATTTTGTTTAAGCGCCGCAAGCGTCCAGAGACGTGCACAGCTATCCACAATCAGTTTGTATGATCGTTATTTGCATATCCTTTCCCCCTCTCCATAATAGGGCAAGGTGAAGGTTGATAATGTAACAACGGGTCAGGTGTTAGGGAAAATGAAGTATCGCATGAAGACGATCGATGGGAAGGTCGATTCGATGAACGAGAGGATGAACGGACGAATGGACGAGGAAGGCGCAAAGAGGAAGGATGACATCGCCCAAATCCGATCAGACTTGAAGAAAATTGAGAAGAACATAATTGCTCTACTTAAACACAGCAATGTCAACATGGAAGAACATGTCACTGGCCCGAACGCGTAGAGTGTAGAATCAGTCAAAAAAAGGGGGGGAAAGTACAGTGTCCATACTGGTCCCGCACGACCAGCACGGACAACATACTACTTCTCCAATATTCACATTATGTTATGTTCACATTGACACATATTGTGTGAAAGAGAATGCGCTATAAGCGTGCCTTTTACATTTACATATATTCATATGATTGTCATAAACTTTAACAAACACGGCATGCGTTATTAATTTGGATGAACAAATATTGAATATACATTATGTATGTTTCCAGATCTTGGTGACAATTGAACCAACAATACAACAATACATTAACGCCGCAGCAATTCCAATTATATATTACTTACCACAGGCTTGTGTTATGTTTAACCAGAGGGATGGGAGGTTCCTCCCATCTCTCTGGTTTAACAAACTGTCGTGTCTGTAAATGTACATATATGTGCGTTTGTTTCATATATTCATGAAGAGGTGTGCTTGTATGTGAGTGCTATTGATTATTTGATATTCAGCTTCCCAAAATAAATCTAATTGTGCATACATGCTACTAGGCGTAGATCGGGGCGTAGATCTATTTCTATGAATGATGCACTTTTGTTCGTGTTTATAATAATTACCGCATACATATATCATTATATTAGTACATCATTAAATACAATGTTTTTACAGGGTTAACAGGATTTTACTTGGCTGTATTTTTTTCATAATAATTCAAGAGTCCCATATTCTCATTTTTTTGTCAGATTTCAAATGCAACGTAATGGAATACAGTATATATCAAACACTAAGCCAAATGTTCTCTATTGGTGATATGTTTCCATGTTATCACAATACTATAATTTATGGTTGATTAATGTATTATATTTAAAAAGTAGACAATTGCAAAGAAAAATCAATAGTGAAGAGATTGCTCTATACTTGAATACACAACTCATGATGCACAACAGTGTGTCAATGTTACTGATACATTAGGCTATCCGTTGTGGCTGGTGAGAGTACATTTCGCTATTGTGAAAATATCGTTTAGAATTTGGTCATTAAAGTATTTACTAGTTAACACATTGATACAATCGTTTGTAAGAATTATATTCATTTATGAAAATAACATATACATGGTATGTATTTATATTATGTCCGTAGGATGGAATATAAATTGGAAATGACACATTATACCGAGTGGTAATATTCAATTCTTAGAGAACGGTACTTATCATGGGATTATAGTGTGTACATGCTTACGGGTTTGTTGCATTGGCATGTACAATTTACAAGTTAGTATACTTATAATGGAGTGTACAAAGAAGGTATATACGTATGAATAAGGTGGAATATTAGAGGGTTTATACAATATTTGTAAATTACTGTTAACCTTTAAACATTCTTAGCGGGTATTGGATACTATTGATGATTCTTGGTGGGATTTTTAACCTTTTTAGTTTTTGAGGAAATTTCATAAATTTTGGTTTGCGCAGTAAAATGTATATAACTATGCGTTGTACGGATATTCAGATGAACATGTATAAATATGTAAACAAATATGTCAGAACATGATACGCCTACACCTTTAAAAGAAACAAGGCAAAGCAATTCATTTACAACACTTATGGAACCACTACTATTTCCAAAATTTGCAAAAGCGCCAATGCTATTCACGCGTACGTTTGGAGATAATAGAATCCCGGGCAATTCGTTTGCTCTGGACAAATAAGTCCCGTTCATTCAAATCCATGAACACATGCTTTAGAATGGTGATGCGTGTTCCAATTATATATTTGTTTCTGAAAACATATTTGTGTGAGCTTGTTAATGGAATGGAAAACTAAAGATGCTAACTTGCATGTATGAGCATATTATTTGTTGGGTGGTGGTACTGTACTGAATATTGGCATATATTATACAACAGCTAACATTATTGAAATATATATTATAATGCTTTACATACATTTGTGTTTTATCAGACAAAGTAGCCGGCAGCGATTATATTGTACAGGTTGTTATTTCAGTTTGTGATATTCCGAATTCTTGGGATTCTGATGTTAATGTTCAAAAGGGGACAACCAGACAAAGAACAACACATAAGTACATGTATTAGTACCCTTTTGTGATTACCAAAAATAACCCACCATTTTGCAAAGGGTTGTGTATTTCATAAACAAGGACATTAATTACCACCATTTAAGGAACTACTATTTTTTCGTGGTTCCTTATGGGCAAAACATTTGCAAGTGCACCAATGCTATTCTTGCGTACGTTTAGAGACAATATAATCACGGACGATTTGTTCGGTCTGGACAAAGTAGTCTTCGTACATGCACATCAATGAACGCATGCTTTCGAATGGTGATGCTTTATCGTATTATATATTTTGTTTTCTGGATACATATTTGTGTGAACATGTTGTTGGAATGGACTACTAAAGCTATTACCTTTCATTTATAAGAATTGTATTTTTGGGTGGTCGTACCCTATGACAAATTATGTTTTCATAATATGTATGCGTATTCAATACGATGTCCATCTTTCGAATGCATAAAATAATATTATTTTGCGAACATATTGTGGTATAATAACAAATATCATGAGAGAGCTAAACTCAGAAGTGTATAACTTCATACCAAAAACGTTTAGTGACAAAATAATATTGTTTACCCGCTATACAATCATTGGTATAGAGACATGAATTAATTTACGTAAAAACTATTGGATAGCTTTTGCTGTGTAATTCAATAATCTTATTAGTGCGGTTAAAATGTGTGATCACGTCATAATATACCATCTTTGTTAAAGTGATCACTGAAAAGTGTCAGATATTGCACAAAATGAGAGTTGAGACTTCAATCCTATATCAATATCATTGTAAAATACAATTGAAAGAGTTGTGAAACTTTGAAAGAAAACAAACACTGTTTACCTCGTGAAAAAAAACAATTATTGAGTTCATATTTTATCACCGAATACTGATGACCTGCCGTAGATTTTTCGCAGTAATAATCATCCTTTTGACGATATCCGCACCCGTGCATGTTTACAGACGGTACAGAATTCAAGGAATTTGCGCGCGCTCGGCTCAACGTTCAGTTGGGTCGGGCAGGTATCCCACAGGCGCTGGCCGGACGTGTTAAGCTACGGCAATTGTACTTGTTATCAAAAGCGTTGCTAACGCTTTTGAAATAATGATTTTCAATGATAAGTATCTTCATACTAAAGGGACATTTGAACAAATCTAATACTATTTTATTCTCCTCTTACCATAAGCTAAATAACACGGCAGAAGAGAAACGAGGAAGCTCCAAGTATTTTTCGTTGAGTTAGACACTTTACCTGGATCACTTTAAACGCCATTGCTTAATTTGTTTTATATATTTAGTTTGATGTACAGGCGGGTAAGACACGATTGCTTTGGTGTTTTAATAACAGGCATTTTGACAACTCAGATATTCATAATGTACATGGATTATCTAGTATAGGTTTTCCCGCTCAACCTCATAATTTGTGAATCGAAACGTTTGCTTCGGTCTTTCAAATTTAGAATAAGTTGACTCAAATTCGTTGTATTGGACTACGTGTTTATACACGTAAGTTCATTTATGGACAATCGAATTCGAGAATGGGCAGCTAATTCGAATGCCCGAAGAGACGTCAGCGGACACGAAATGCCAATTTAAATTACCATGGATACAAAGTTTTCTCTCTGTGTCAAATCGAATGAAAATCGTGCAATTTGGTTTGCTCCGAAAGTGACTGTTAACGATTATAAATAAATTCGAAGGCTGATTTGTTACAGCGATCGCAAATCACTCGAATTCGTTTGCTCCTAGTATTAATTTGAATTCCATACGTGCGAAAAATGAGAGGGAAAACCTCCATGTATTATACAAATATGACTTGACTGTAAAGGATATACATTTTAAACGTTTTACAAAGAGGTTGTTTCTTACCAAATGTTTTGTATCATAGCTAGTGTATTGTACATTGTAAATATGAGACCGGCTCCCAGAGAATGGGTATAAAGTCGCGATTGGTCTTTAGTACTTAGAGCCTCAAAATCATAAAATATTGTCTTTGGCTGAAATTTTGTACTTTATGGGATTTGATACTTACATGTTTCATCTACATTCTCTGAAAATTTCAGGTCCTTATTCGATTTTTTTATGCCGTAAATAATGATTTTTCTAAGCAACCTTCATTTCGGTTTCGACCAGAAACTCAGTCAATCCGCGCTGACTGATCATGATCGATTGTGAAACGAACGCGCCAGCTATGTATGTGTGATTCGACCGTACCGCCGCAGCGAGCTGCAAGAGGAAAGCACTGTAGCTATACAGTGATTGGTCAGACTAACCTGAATAGAGTTGTATTGTCCGTGTGTTGTACATTTCCGGGAAGCGTGCGCGGCATTAACTTACTGTATAGTAAACGAGTGGTTGGTTTGTTTATAATTCTATGGGTACCGCATTGACTCGCGCTGGCATGACGCAAGTGTGCAGTGTGCGTGTGCAGCGTACCATATCATACGGTATCAAACTGCGCTTTTCTTTTGTCTACCGGTGTACAGCGGCGGTACGGTGAATATGATGCGGTGGTTTATGGCGGTACGTACATACATAATACACCGCAGTTGTAATACATGCACATCAAAGGGCGGCACATGGGCTAGTTTGTCGATCAACTGAGACTTAGGACTGAGGCTTTGTACAATTACGTAATACAGGCGAAAGCGTTGCTGATTGGCAGTATAACTGTGCATGCATTATTTCGTTTCTGATCGATTACGAGCGGAAATGTGGAAAGCGAACCGTTCAACTTCTCGCTCGGTGTGTGAGAATTTTTTTCTGAATGGATGCAAAACTTTAGAAGCGATTTTCTCCGTTGTTTGACAATTCACGGGGCTCTGGTCCATGTTATTAATTTGCGTTTTTCTAGCCTTCAAGAAACTCATATTTATCAAGTTGTATATCATTTTAAAGCTGAAATCCTAGAGAATTCAAAACACTAAAAATCTCAATTTTGATATTCCCGATGAATTACCCAAAGTGACAGAGCCGGTCACATATGTGTTTATTATTACAAATTATGTTAGTATTGATATGTGGTTGGGATTATAAAGTGAAACGGACAGAACAGTTTTGGTTAATACAGTGGTTAAGTGTGATGTAATCAAAACTCTATTTTTTTATTTTTAAATTTTAAATTCATTTTCCGAAAGAGCATACAAAATATTGTCCAAATACCGAAAATCCGTTGAATATGTTTTGCTGAGATATGCCCAACCGAATAATTTGTCTTGTCCAATAGGCAATTAGTGTTATAGTGCTATGGTTAATAACTCTATGAACCAGAGCACTTTAACAACGATTGCCGATTTAAAGTAACATTCATTCGGATAGGCATATCTCAGCAAATACTCAGTCAAAACAGTATTTGGACATTATTTGGTAGGTTGTTTTGGAAAATGAAGTTCAAATTAAAAAAATCGATTTGTATGACGTCATATCATATGTACTCTATAAGGCGGTAAAATAAACAATAAAAGAAGGCTTTTATTTCATAACAAAACAAAAATTAACTGTGTTTTGATCGAAATCGGTTCTTTACAAGATTATTGATGAATATGGATCCCTAATTAGTTCACATTAGTTCACATACAAACACATCTATTTTACTGAGCCTACCTAGTTTGTAAAAGGGATTCCAAAATTGTGTTTTATTTGAGTTTGCTAGAAAAATGTGATTTCAACTTTCTACTACTATGACCCGTCCACCAACACTGTGTTAACACTGTGACAAGTTATTTCTGGTAGGGTTATTATATTAGGACAATTTGTATTGGGATTCATAGTGTCGTTCATAAAAAGGGATTAGTATTGAAAGATAGGGAAAACAATGAATGAAAACAAGAAAAATTTGTGGAGTATCTTTTTTTAACATAACAACACGGTGTAAAGTCTTATTCCATTTGTTTTAACATTTTTTTTTTTTTTTTTTTTATCAACCTGGTGTAAAATATCTGTTAATATTTGCATGTTCCATTTGGGTCAATGCTTTACAATGTAAAATGTAAGTATTTCGTACTCGACTAAAATATGTGTTTGAGAACTCTTTCAAGTACTTGTATAAAAACCGTATTTTTTCATCTACATAGTTATATTTCAAATATGTAAACAAAAAGCTGCATTTCAATCAATATGTAACAAAGTTTTTGTGACTTACGCTTCAATTTGCTATCAAAGTTAAAAAGTTGTGTTTTGGTATACAGGATACAGTTTTGGTCAACGATAATTTTAGGAACCAAAACCTGTTCCATTACATTATAAACCAATTATTATAAGTCCAGCACGCTCGAAAGCCATTCAAATTATAAATGGCTGGGTAAAAAAGCTTGTTATAATTCAAAAAGATCCGTTAAACCTCGAATTGCTCTACAAAAATTAATTGGTTTAACCCATTTTAATACAAAATTGTTAATGTTGTGTTTTGTTAAAATATTAAATTAAATAGAGAGATCATCACCAACTGTTTAAAACATCTTTTGTACATTTCCGCTAATTGTAAACCTTTTTGTCCTGTTATTCTAAAATCATCGAATAAACCTTTCATCCAGTTTAATTTCTATTGAATATATAATGTTACTATAATTTATATTGCAGCTGTTTTGAAACCGATTTTATTAAATAAGATTGTTATGTCATACAAATTGTATGTTCTTTCCAACATGATACTTAGTTTGTCATTACCCCCAAAAAAGTACATTTCGTGCACCAACATTTTGTAACGGTCATACAATTATGTAATTGTTATATCATATAATTATCATATTCTTTATGGCTATTATTCGGTCTGTTCCGTGGAGACATAATATCAAAACGGTGCAAATGTTTATACCGGCTGTTTACTATAGTGACTTTAAAGGGACTTAGTAACATTGTCAAAATCCTCAAAATACATTTTTTCATTCTAGCGGCTCCTTCATACTTTGTTGTATTCGTGTTAACAATAAAATCATGGGACAGGTTTCGGTTTTTCAAATTTCCCTTTCGTTACAAAGATATGTACGATCGAAGTATTCAGATAAGAAAAACTCCGGGCGAGTTTTTCTTCTGTGTACAAAGTGAGTGCAGTGAGTTATTGAATATCACTTTGCATTCTCGCTCACTACTTGGCCATGCCATGTCCATTTGACTTGAAATTTTCACACAATACCCTGTGGACATATGAGATAGCAGTAATATACATTGCATCAACCATTCATCACTTTTTGCACATGTCAACAAAGTTACTAGATCCCTTTAATCGTCTTAATCCTACTAGTTATAACAGTACTACTTATAATAGTACCAAAACATTATGGATATAGCGGCTAAAGGAACTGCATAATACAACGTATTTTGGCACTCATTCCACAGTTGATCAATTGTAAACTAAGTCTGCAGAATAACACTTTATGAAAATAAACACAACATTGGTTTTAGGCTGAATTTCTGATGCCAAATCTCACTTAGCAGACAATCTGCGCCCCACCCACATTTAATCAGCAGCGCGATTGACATTTACTGCTTCCGTCGATAATTGACGGCTTACGCCATTTAGAGAGGCGCTGTGTACAAAGAATATGGGACGAAGTTATTTAGATGACGTCATACAAATAGAGGGCAACATAATTGATGTTGGTGGTGAAAAGGGACATTCCCAGGACAACTATAATATTTACTAAATACCCCAAAATGTATTGATGTCATGTCAAATGCCTGCCAACTTGTTTTCTTAAAGAAAATTATATATAGAGAACTTAATTGTAGACATTAGTCCATCTAGACGACGTACTTCTTAAAGGACATAAACAATAAAATGTACTTTGACACTTATTCCATAATTGATGACTTAAAAAAAAGGTCTGCCAACAAAAAAATCCATGAAAAAAAAACACGGTAGTGATTTAAAGGGATCTAGTAACCTTGTTGACATGTGCAAAAAGTGATGAATGGTTTGAAGCAATGTATATTGATGTTATCTCATATGTCCACAGAGTATTGTGTGAAAATATCAAGTCAAATGGACATTTGATGGCCAAGTGATGAGCGATAATGCAAAGTGATATTCAGTAATCACTGCACTCACTTTGTACACGGAAGAAAAAACTCGCCCGGAGTTTTTTCTTATCTGAATACTTCAATTATACATATGTTTGTAACGAAGGTAAATTTAAAAAACCGAAACCTGTCCCGTGATTTCATTGTTAATTCGAATACAACAAGGTTTAAGGGAACCGCTAGAATTAAAATTATATTTTGAGGATTTGGACAATGTTACTAAGTTCCTTTAAGCAGGCGCGCCGGAAGCAGTTTTGGATTGGGGGGGGGGGGGGGGGGGGGGCAAAACCCTAAGGGGGCTCACGATTTATGTGTTTAGGGGCTCATGCCCAACCACACTCACATAGTCGCCAACTTTGAGCTAGAGGTGCGAGTGAGACATTGCGAGGATAAAGCGACAAGCCCGAGGGAGCGAAGTTACTGAGCGGAGTCCACCCTCCCACGGTAGGGAGCTTTTGCATTGTTTGACGTGAAATTGTGCAATCTGGTGCATAAAAACATGATCCAAGCGCGCAGCGAAAACGTTTAATGGATGTATAACTTAGTTTTTAAACGTTAGAATTTACAAGTATTGGCTGATAGATTTAATGTTTTCTTTTCCTTTTCCTTTCTTTCTTTCTTTTCTTTTTTTTTCGAGGGGGGAGGGGGGGGGGGGGGGTTTTGGGGGGGCAAAAACGCGTTTTGCCCCCCCCACTTTTTGGATTGTGGGGGGGGGGGGGGGCGGCCGCCCCCCTGGCCCCCCCCCCCCCCCCCCCCTCTTCCGGCGCCTATGCCTTTAAGACTAATTTTCTGATGCCAAATCTCACTTAGCAGCCAATTTACGCGCCCACCCGCATTAGGGTCCGTAATCGGCAGAGTGATTGACATGTGATTGGACAATTCATTGGCTACCTCATGACGCGTCATCTGCAGAATTTAGTTCATTAGTCTGTTCTTTAGATGATGTCACATGTTGGCGATTTAAAAGGGGCGTTCCCAGGACAATAAGATATTTACTAATTATTCAAAAAATTGATTGATTTAATGAGAAATGTCTGCCAAATTCCTTTTCAATTACATATAGAGAGCCGAATTGTGAAAATTAGGCCATGTAGACGCTGTAGTTCCTTCAATGCAGTGGTTCTAAAACGCACACACACTCACCATGCACACACACATACACTCACATACTCACCACCCCCACCCTCTCCTTAATTTGGGACGTGACTAAAAACTATAAGTACGTATACAAACATTTTTGTTTGTGACCATTATTAGTTGTAAACTTCCAACAACTCCCAACGAGAATCGATATGACCAATGGAACAATCAAACCCAACAAGAACAAATCACAATAATAAGAATTATAAACAAACGTTAACATATTATTTGAAACATATGTCTTAGAATGACGTACGTGCTAGGCGAACAATGTATTTTTAATCAAATATTCAATAACTAAAATATGTCCTAATTTGTCCTTTCTTTTTGTCATAGTATGAAGAACATTTGTGATAAGCAATTCCCTTGAGGCTGTGTGTGTGTGCGGGTGTATGCGTGTGTTTCGGTGTGTGGGTGTTTTGTTGTCTGTGTTTCTGTATGGGAGTGTGCCTGTATACGAATGTTTGCGCATGTGATTCAGTGCATGTTTAGGTAGGTGGAGGATGACGACCGAAGCCCTGCTTCAGGGGTAATTGTGTAAACCATAACAATATAATTTATGTCCGTGTGTGGAGCTAATAACACAAATCAATTATACATATATCATGTATACATCAGTAATTCGTGCCAATCTGATCTAATTAGTTTTTGAAATAGCGTGTCTTCCCCTTGGAGAAAATGACAATTATAAACATCTATACAAGAGAGAGTGATAGTGATGGAGAGAGAGGGGTAAGCATGGGGAAGGGGAGGGGGGGGGGGGGGGTGGGGGGGGGGGGGGGAGAAAGAGCCCTACCGGACAGTTATTCACAGTGTGGAACACAATATACAAGGCGTGGGCGAGACACTGTAATTACAACACGTTGTACATACATTGTCGGGACATTGTGAATTTAAAATACAACAATAATGCACGCGCTACTATGACTGTTTCAAATGATTATCACAACATCAAAATTAGTATTTAAACTATATCGGAACAACAACACAACATTAATGTAACATGCGTCAAAAAGAGTTCAGCGGAGTGAACGAGGAGAAGTGCGAATTGGAAAAAACATGATCTCGTTATCCCTACATGTTTTGGATTGCAACACGCCCCCACCGATTTGGATTGAAACACGCCCCCCCCCCCCCCCCCCCCCCCCCCCCCCCCCCCCCATGATCAGTTAATCTAATTTCGTCCGGGAGATGGAGATAGTCCACTTATACGAATCTATCAGATTGTTCACAACAAAGCATTGGTGCGATTCCGCAATTCTTGTCTATAACGTAACGGATACGACAATTTTGTGTCATGTTGCTCTATAATTGCATGGAACTGTACGTTGATTTGATAAGATGTGCACTAACTAGGGGTTTATACACGACAACACATGAGTACACCTGCATGTGAAATTCCTTTTTATTAATAAATCCTGCTTGAAATATTGCATGTGCTTATTTTGCATTGGCATGTGACCTATTAAATAATTGTCCAAACCATTAACACAAACTTGTAAGAATCATGTCCTTATATGCCTCATTTCATGAAAGAATACGTAACCTGCTACAGCAGCACCCTGTACTTGTCAGTAAAAATCAAAACGTAGATTTTCATACCATTAGATAGGCCTCATAACAAGCTTTCATGTGATGCTTGTTCTAACAAATTGGTAAATAATTGGCGAACATATGATCGTTTCAATTTTACAATCATAGGTCTTTTACACACATTGTGTGAACTTAAATGCCAATTTCTTCAAAACATGAATACCCGAAAAGTGCAGCGTTTTGCTACTGTACAACCGGTCACATATTCTTTCGAGCAATCATAACACAATAATTTTCATCTGAAAAGATGCAGTGTTAGAAAATGATCATATTTGGTACATAAACTACAACTTACTGAAAAGACAAATATTAATATTTGTGTTGTAATGTTCACTGTGTATACCGTTTTATGTTTGGTTTGTATTTTGAGTGTGCAATTTGAAAGAGCATGCAATTTTAATGACATAATAACTTTATTTGTTAAAAATCGGTTCATAAACGGCTGACATATCAGTAAATATATCGTAGGGAAAAAAATCTGGCCAAGTTTATTTGATGATTTGCATGTTGTTGGTGTTGGTGATCTCTCTATTAATCATTATTTCAACACAGCATGCTAATTGTGTATGAAAATGGTTAAAACCAAGTTTTTTTTTAGAGAGCGCCCTCTTGTGGTTTAATGGTTATATATTTTTTTATGAAACAGGCTTTTTACTAGTAATTGTCTTTACCTTTCGAGCATGATGGAGTTATAAAGTTTAGTTTGTAATGTTATTGCGCAGGTTTGGTTACTAAATCTCAGCTTCACCTAAACTGGACTACCCCTTTAAAAGCCCATGTGTACTCGGAGGTGCGACCTGGAGATTGTTGTGGGGGTGGGGGGGGGGGGGGGGGTGGTTAGGGGGTGGCATCGGGTGTGTCTGTGCCTGAGGCCTTCTGTTAAGTTTTCCCAGGCCATTACGGTTCTTGATTTTATGTTCGGCTGGGGGCGCTATTCCCCTAGCTCTCAAGGGCCTGTTCCCCTAAAGGCTGACTACATCCACTGGAAACTTCTTAACTTAATCAAATAAACCTCAATTTGAGCCAAATGGGCAGGCTGACAATCATCGGCGACTACTAGATTATGTTTACTCCCTCTAGAGTCTTCCCTTGTTTGTCACATTTGTAGCTGTTTGCTAAGGCGTAGTAATTACCAGGGTATGGATATGGCTGATCGAGATTTTATCAGAGGAATGACCTGGAGCTAGACCAGGGCCCCGTTGCAGAAAGATATCGGTCCTAACTTTACGCTTGATTATTGATCGTAAGTTTCGTTAAATTTAAATGTCGTTGCAAGAAGCGACGTAAGTAAAAGACGATAAAAGTAAAAGTAAAAGTAGATTTGACTTGCGCGCGATCCCGTTACAAATTTCTGTTTAAAACATATTCCGACACGGCTGGAAATAGACAACGACTCTAATGCAACAACAACAAAAATAAAAAGCAAAGCAAGTACAACAACTACAACATTATATCGGTTCTTGAATACGAAGGCAAGGCAAAGAATTTGCAGGCGTACATTGTAAGTACACATTTCTTCCTTTTAGACGAAATAAATCTTACGTGCAAGAATATGAAATGTTTATGAACTATATTTAGCAGCTAAATTGCGCAATATATTGTCTTCGATGTTAATACAATAAACAATATAACAGCGTGATCATTAGCCCTTGCAAGTGGAATTGTCATATTCGCAATGCCAAAGTACATTACATTGTCCCATGTCTTGATAATTATGTTAGTACAAGTGCTAGTATAATTATGATCACTACGACAGAGTATGAATGTGTGAGCCTGATTGCGGTTGGTCACAGGTCAAGCTGCCTTTTTTGGTTGTGATGGGGGTTTTATCAGTTTTACTGAATTTAGCATTGTTTAAGGTAATATTGAAATTGTTGTAATTTGTATTTTGTATTGAAAATAATTGAGAGTTGGGACTAGTATGAGTGGCAATTGATTGAGATTGACTTGACTTGTTGTTGATGTTGGAATGTTGATTGTCAATGATTGTTGTGCTGCTGGTATGATGAATGATGTGATTGTGTTGTCGACTATGAAAATTGAGGCGCTAATGCAGTTTCGTACCCCTTTTTTCCCTAACCCTAACCCTAAACCCTAACCCTAACCCTAATTTGGTGGCTAGAATAGTGGCTATAGGTCAGATTTAGTGGCTATAGGTCAGATTTAGTGGCTATAAGTTAGATTTATTGGCTACATAAGTGTATATACAGAAAGCGTTGGGGGAAAAAAGGGGTACGAAACTGCATTAGCTCCAAAATTGATATGATTATGATTATGAAAAATGAATAGGTCTGTCGTAGTAACTAATACTAGTAGTATGTACCCAGGGCTCGACACTAGCACTTGCCCTGTTGCCCGGGGCAAGTAGAAATTGATGTTGGGCAAGTAAAATTTGGTAAATGGCATAGTTTGGTTTGCAATTAAATTATTGATCAACTATGAGAGAATAACGTAATTATTTAGGTCGTAAATCTCATCTAGAAGAAAGCGTGCAAGTAACATTTTAAAATCCATGATATCACTTGTCCGAACGGGCCAGTAGAGAAAAAAGTTAGTGTGGAGCCTTGATGTACCAATCATCCAATGATAATTAATCTTCCCTCTCTGACTCTGGCTCCATTGTTGGGATGTGACGCAGTAATCCCCTAGCTTGAATTGCAGAGGTGGGCCAGGCCAGGGGCAGGGCCAAGTCATCAATGACATTTTTACATTCTAATTTTCTATTTTACTTGAAGTTGAACAGTGAAATGCATTCCAGACCAGGGGGCTGAGCCTGAGGCCGTGAGGTCAAATTTACCCACATCTTTTACTCCCTAACTTTTACCATGACCATGCACATGGCCATGACATGCCAATGGCCCATTTTGTAAAATGTTTTGCGATATCTATCAGCTTAATATCAGCAAAATATTCCCCTAAAATGAATAATGATTTTGTTTCCCTAATTTCCCCAGGCCCTTTTCGCGTGGCGGCACCGACAGTCACCAAATCATCATGGCACCAAAGCCAAAGACTCAATCAAGTGAAGTAAGTAATCCTTACCGATGTGCAATCCTTCATTCATTGAACCAATCCCGTTCTAGGTACCATTAAACATGCAGACACACAAATCAATTTTATGAGCAAGCTTTTTGACTGCTAATTGATGCAAAAGAAACTTAGTTCCAGCTTACCCCTGAATTATGGGTCTACCGTCATACAAATTTGGTGCATGCATCTATGATCTGGGCCCCATTGCAGAAAGAATTGATCGTCAGCAATGATGTGAAATGTAAACTTACCTTATTTATTATATTGCTATATAATGATCATACCTGTCGTGTACTTTGTGTAGAATCGTAATTATTCTACCATAATGGTAGCTCGTACACATAAGCTGCAGTGTTTATTATTATAGTGTTACCCCATTTGCTTTTAAATCCATGGCAGTGATTTAGTACACATTAACTATACCATTTCCATTACCAAGTCCAAACTCAAAAGTATGGACTCATTTTATATGGGAAAATGTGTACTTAAACATCAGAGACAGCCCTGTAACCCATTTTAATTGATTCTTTGTAGAGTTTGTAGTTGATATACTGTCTATCTTTCAAATATTTGCCAAATTAACAAACTGTCCTATAGTATAGTCTTTACAAAAACAAAAGTTAAAAAACAAAATTAAAACAAAACAAATTAAAAAGGAAATTAAAGGTATGCAAGCCATGGCCACCAAGGGCAAGGCAAATATATGAAATTTCTATGTTCCCCATGCATGGGAATTTACTGGCAGGTAATGTTTTGTCAAATTAAATATAATGGAGGACAAAATTACAAATTAGCCTCCTGTGAGTCCATGCAGTCTCATGTGTTCAAATTCATGTGGTAATTTGCACTCTTTACTGTAAATTCCATAGCGGTACAGCCATATAGGGGGAGAGAGGCAGAATTAACAATGGAGATGACATGAAATGAGAAAAGCGAAAGAGAGATAGAGAAGGATTTGGTGGAGCCATTGCCTGCTGTCGAGCCACTGCCGGTGTCACCCCAAGCCACAACTATATGGGATAGGTGAGAACATGATGTTGATACACACAATGCTTTTTTTAACAAACACCAAAGCCTTAGATTCTTCTTGGATACTTTTGACTTTAGTTTGTATTTCATTAAGCATCCTGATATATAATTTTTTGTATGGCTATATTCATGTCCATTATTAAGTAGGTCACTTGCTTAAAGTTAATGATATTGTTGCTCAAATTTAAAATGTTTTGTTATCAAATATGGCATTCTTTACAAGGTCGACGTGCTAACATGTACATGACTTAATTCGTCTCTATGGGCTCGTTTTCAAATAGAATGCTGGTTTATAAAATGCCATTGATTATTTATCCTTTAAACATTCCAGTTTGCAGGTGAGCATGGATTGGATATGATGTGACCAAAACAAATCCTTAGTATTATCTGTGAGAGCTTGTACCGTGACATTTCAAGGTGATACGTATGTGCAAGACATTGACTGTGGGAACAAGACTTATAAATCTGTTCATGATGAAACTGTGTGTCATTGAATGTAGTTTAGGTAACTAGACTACTATATTTTACAATCTATTGAGTACAACTTTGTTTTTTATGTTCATGTTTTGTATTATATTTCAGCTCATCAAGCAGCCTCGCTGTCTGCAGTAGATGCCTGAATTTGCTGGGCTACCTAGCAAACCGAACTCTATGGTGGACTCCCCCGGTTAGAAGACCACGACGAACGTATCTGCCCAAGCTGGAGAAGGATGACCGAGCAAGAAGGGTAATTGGCAAGACGTGGTGTGGCGAGATTGGTAGAGCGCGTGCCTTCTAATTTGAGGTCCTGAGTTCGAACCCAATGTACGTATGTCCATCGCGATTTTCCTTCAGCAAGAACATTATCCACATTTGCTGCTCCCGACCCAGATATATAAATGGGCACCTGGAAGGATGGAAAGGAGTTACGTAGCACTGTGTGCACCTAGCTGGAATGCTCCCCAGGGAGTGGACAATGTGCACTTTGTGTGCTGAATTGAGTGCATGTATCCGATGACCGGGTTAAAGTGTTGCACCGCAAGCGTTGAAAGACGGAACATGCGCTATATTTAAGAAGCCACCATTATTATTATTATTATTCAATATTCTCCCTGGATAGTTGATATGGTGCACAAGACTATTGTATCGGTTTCTAACTGCTCCTGATTATAATATATAATTGGCATCGAAATAGTGCTCTACATAGCCCAGTATTCTTGCTATGTATTAGTATGATTTCATCTTGGAAAAAAGGACTGGCATAATCATTAGAGAATGTATTCATTTCACTGCAAAATGATAACATTCTATTTGATGGAATGAATCGAAAGTCATATGTGTTAATTGTGTATTCTTTTTGGATTAAAAATTTGAAGAATAAAAATACATGCACTTTGTTGGCTATTTCATTCTCAGTCAAGTATAGCATTACCCTTTGTTTCTATACAGGCCTTTACGGTTTAATATAGAGTCAAACCTTAGTACCGTATAATGACCACTGAAGAGTAACAAGAAGAGTTGCCACTGTAATTAGGTGCCCTCTACAAATAGATTAATACCATTCTTTATTTATCAGTTTAGTGATCACTGTTGACAGGTTTGCCGGTGAAGACAAGAGGCTGCTGAGAAATGTTTGACTGGATGTATGTGTGTGTGTGTGTGTGTGTGTGTGTGTGTGCGTGTGTGTGTGTGTGTGTGTGTGTGTGTGTGTGTGTGTGTGTGCGTGTGTGTGTGTGTGTGTGTGTGTGTGTGTGTGAATATATGCATGTATGTGTGTGTTTATGTATGTATTGTATGCATGTATGTATGAAATTATGAATCAATGTGTAACACTGTATGATTATCTGTTTTATGAGGATGAGTTTTATCTGTATTTCTGTGCTTGAATGAGTGTGTATGTTGGTATGTTTGTCCATGTACATCCCCTTCTAGGATTGATCGTAAAGATAAAGCACCTTTTTTATATCGTAAAGTTACGATCAGTTTTAAAACTTACGACCAATAGTTACGATCAATATCAATCGTAACTTCTTTCTGCAACAGGATTGATCGTAAATTTTGGATTGATCGTAAGTTAGGAGCACTAAGGCCATTTACGATCAATTTTGGGACTTACGATCAATCGTAACTCTTTCTGCAACGGGGCCCAGGTCGTATACAGTTCTCATTAACATTTTCTAAGTATGATCTTCAAAACATACAGTATTATGTATTTGCTTTTCTAGTCATATATAGTTTGTTTTATTTACAAATCGATTTGCATTGATTTTGAACGGCATCGCATGATTAATTTTCACGCCCCTAGTACATACACGACAAACGCCCCACTCATTTAATTCAAAATGCATGCATCGGAAACAAACATAATATTATGTTGTTAACTCAAAATCATATAAGTCATCTTTCTTAAAAAGGAATGTTATCGATGTATTTGATGGCCATGGTCATTTTACTATCGAGTATCGAAAAAACGACACAAGATGTTCACAGATCACGATATTTTACCAGCTCACATGTGCAATACCTTTTTTGGTCGGAACCTCCTCTGTGTGATGCAACATTTTCAGATAATAATACCTTCTTATTTTGGGATATACATTAAAAAATGACGGCTCCCCAACTTTAAAATGGTAAGCGCTATTTTTTCCCCAATATCAGGGACACGAGATAACACAAGAAGAAGACAAGAACATTACGTTGTAAAGGTGACTCTTTCGTAAACGTTTTCATAAAGTAATCTTCGTAATGTTGTAAATATTATATAGGCAAATTATCAGGCAATGTCGTTATAATAATTCAAATTAAAACGACTTTTCTTCGCGTGCTGCTCTTTTTTAACTTTAAGAAAATGTATTTGTACTAATCGGGATTTTTTCGTTTGACTAATTATTTAGTTTTTAACCAATTTGACAATGCTCAATTGTCATTCAATTTAGTGCCAGAAACTGGTACGATAATTTTGTAACACATTTATCATTCAAATTTATTTATAATATAGACACCAGTATTCGTATTGAGCATTCAATCTTGTTTAATATGAAATGACACTAAGATTTGTTTTTCTGCAATAATGTATCGTGCCCTGTGTCTATTCAGTAGCTATAATTTGAATAACATCCATTATACAAAAAAAGAGAAATAAGCATGAAAAAGATCAGCGAATTAATATGTACACTAATGGGTTATATAAGTATAAGGAATCACATACAAACCAAAACAAAACATACATATGTAAATGATGACGAAAATATAGACACATAATTGCAACGGAAATTTTGGGCCCCGATGCATAAGGAGATGCAATGGATTGTAAGTTAGAATTAATTGTAAGTCAGAACGTTTGCGCGTTTCAACCAATCATATTTGCGCATCCAGAGCACATGATTTGATGTTACAATTAATTGTAACTTACAATCGATTGTATATTTTTATGCAACAGGATGAATCATTGATTTGATATCACTTTATTGTAAATTCAACAAAGGAACAAGGGTAAAAGTGAACAGACTCCTACATAGCCCAGGACATGACGCATAACTGTCAATGCAGGGCTAAAGCGTGATACAATATAATAAATTACGTAACAATTTACTGAATAAAATGAATTCAATCATCATGTTAAAGGGGTAGTTTAGTTTTGGTAGAGAGGGCGCTGCACATCACAAATTTTTTGTGAGGTAACGAAAAACTGAATGTCGAATTTGAGAGAACATGCAATTTTAATGGCAGAATAAACTTTATTTGGTCAAAATCGACCCAGAAATGGCTGAAATATCAATAAATATATCTGATCTTATAATTATTTGGGGCCCAAATAATTAGATGATTTTTAGAATTTTTTTTTAAATGCTTGCACTTTTTCAAACATTTTCAAAAGCGTTTTCTAAATAGTTGTTGATGATCTCGCTATTTAATCATTATACACAATAAAACATCACATGCATCATTTTGTATGAAAAATGGTTGAAACCAATGCCTTTTAAAAAAGCGCCCTCTTGTGTTTGAATGGCTCTTTTTGAATGATAACATGCTTTTTACTTAGTCGTTTGTAATTTTGTATACCTTTCGAGCATGGTGGAGTTATAACTATTAGTTTATAATGTTACTGTGCAGGTTTTAGCTACTTAAGTTCAGCCTTACCAAAACTAAACTACCCCTTTAAGTATATGTATTTCTAATTCAATTCAATAACAAAAGACACATCAGGAATAAAGAAGTCATATCCTTAAGCATCAACAGCAACAATAACTGCTAAATATCAAATACCATTTTAAAACAATTTAAGTATCATACTAATATAAATTTCAATGTGAAACTTATTGAAAATACTATAATGAATTATGAATGCATGCCAAATCTTGGGCCATTTATATCCAATACTCCGAATCAGTCTTTCAAATAATTATTATTCAAATTAATTACAATGTAAAACTAGCATCTCATTATTGTATTCTGTAAAAACCTGTATTATAGTATAGTAACAAGCTATTAGTGTACTGATGTTGTGCATATTGTGTGTAATATTAGCATTTATGTGAGTATATCTGATGTTCACATCATGAATGATGAGAAGAAAATGACGAGCATTCGCAACTGGATGCTTCATATACGAATTCGGGTGCCTATATCCACGAATCTGAATACCTACAAGTCGATCATGGAGTTTTCCGCGCAAATTTGAAATGCTCTTCCATCCACTATTTAAATTGGATGCTCTTTTTTTGAACAAGAATTGAGGATCGTGTGCTGTTAAAAAAGAATGATCATTTTAGTGAATCAATTGATGATCCCAATTGTCAGTTACTTTCGGTCTTATTTAAATGAAAATAGTTACCATCCCAAGGAAAAACGCAGTATCTACACGAATCGGCGTGTTCTAGAAACTCAGATATTGACCATTTTGTGTTTTTGCCAAAGCCGCTCGAAAATAATAAACTTCTGAAGATTACTCCAGTGTGTGATTATAGGCTATATAGGTGTCTATTTTCCTTCATACATACTAAATTTAATTGTTCATTTATTTTTGAGATTTTCATGAAAATGTAGATACTGTGGGAAAATCTCTGGTTCGTGACCAATTTTCCCAAGGAAAAGAGCAGTATCTACATAGAAATTTGGAGGATGATGAATTATTCCTTACTTTATTGATAAACCAATCGAAAATGTTTCGGCATATATTCTGTATGTAAGTTAACATACCTTAAAGGGAAACAAAGTTTAATTAATACAAATGCGCACTCTCTGGGCGAGTTACACTTTTCTTTTAAAAAAGGGCTTATCAGGCCACATTTCCCCAATGAAAGGAAAAAAGATGCGTGAAAGTTATTCATTAACCACGCACAAATAATTGTTAATACATTCGTTATGAAAGTGTATATAAGTCAAAGGAGAACAACACTTTGAAATGATAAAGAGCGCCCTCTCTTAGCTAGTTTCAAGTTACTTTAAATATGGAATAATGTTACATACTCCCAAAACGGTGCGTGACCAATTTCCCCAAGGAAAAACGCAGTATCTACATACAAATTCTGAAGGTGATGAATTATTCCTTACGTTATCGATAAACCAATCGAAAATGTTTCGGCATATATTCTGTATGTAAGTTTACATACTTTAAAGGAAAAACAGCTCATAATTAATGAAAAGACGCCCTCTCTGGGCAAATCACACTTTTCGTTAAAAAGGGGATCATCAGGCCGCATTTCCTCAATGAAAAGAAATAAGAAGCGTAAATGTTATTGATTAACCAATCAAAAATATTTGTTTATACATTCGATATGAAAGTTTACTTACATTAAAGGAGAATACAACTTGTAATTGATTAAGAGCGCCCTCTCTGATCAAGTATAAAGTTACTTTAAATATAGAATAATGTACATGCTCGCAAAACGGTGCAAGAGCATTATCCCGAAGGAAAAACGCAGTATCTACAAAGAAATCAGAAAGGTGAATGTTAGTGATAATTGAAGCAAAAGTGATTTGTTATGACATATTATGATATTATAACAAACTAGATGATCATGCTGCTGTTTGTCATTGTAAGCAAATTCCAAAAGACTAGCTTAGCGTTAGGCTATGGCCTAATATGGTCCAAATTATGCGATCATGCCTATTCTGGCTTAACTATCGTGATTTGAGGCGCCATTGATTAAAATGCATGTTCCAGACATGTCAGCAGCAGCTGCCGTAATCGCCGGCCTGGCCTGATATTTAGGCCTTTACTCTAGTCTACAAGACTAGTCATATCTAGGACTAGGACTAGGTCTAGTCTAGAGCAATAGAGTGGGTGTCTTATAAAAGCGAGTAGACTGTGTTTTGTTTTGTTTTTAATTTGCTAATGTTTCTAATTTGAACCAGCAGCTCCCCCCGACTCAATGCAAACATCATTAAGATTAAAATGAAGACAGTAACAGAGTAACTATTCTTTGTAATCCATTGCTGGCACTGCAGAACTTAAAGGGTACCGCCGGGATGATAAAACCAATCCTTAGTTGTTTTGGTACTATAATTGAATACCAATCATACTCTCATGGGGTCTGATATGTTTCTGTAATTTGAGAACAATGCGATTAATTACTACGACCTACGGAACCACGGCTATTTACTGGTTCGCGCGCGCGACTTTGTTTGCACGACCGCTCAATCAATACGCGTACGTTATTATGGTAGTATGCGATTTATCGCATAGCCCGTGCGATAGTTAGTATCGTATGGCATGCAGGCAATACGCCCGTGTGTGCGCGCTCGCACTTTGATGTACACACTACAACGGCAGTGTTGGAGTCATGGCACACACAATGCTCAGCGCTATTATAGCCACCGCACCATGCATATATATGTAGATATACTCTGAATGCATGCAACAGTACAATGCTTGTATAGCGCTACGCGATACATACGGGATAGATGTTGTTTCTGAACGCCAAGTTGATTTTTTATTCGCTGCACTACACAAGAGATTTTCGAGATTTTCTCTGCTTGCTGCGATATATCGCAGTTGCTTCCGATAAGAGGATCGTTAAGTGATATCGTAATCGGAACTGCGCTGACAGAATGATTGATAAGTGATATTAAAAATGATTATCTGGCGATGTAGAAATACTTTCAGGATCACAGACTTGTTTTGTATGTTCATTTAAGATATGTCTTTGATGTAAGAGAGCTAAATCTCTGCCTGGTGGTACCCTTTAATTCAGTAGAGGATTAGGACTGTATTAATGTACATAACTTAATTGCATGTATATTATGCAGTGTACAATAAAATCACATGCATTAACACTGTGCACATTAACATAGGCCGCGCACAGTCAGTCTGTGCATTGTGTGCATGTGGCCGGGGTATACGCACTTTCACGCATACTTGAATAGCTTTTGTCACAAACTCTGCACTTTATAGAAGAATGTTGGTCGCATTGTAAAAGCACTTTAGATGTTAAGTTTCCTTCAATTTTGAATGCTTCATAATTTATATAATTAATGATATTTGTTTGTACAAGATATAACTATTCTAAATGCGCATTATTCATATTGTCTGTATATAAATAAGTCGCGCGTCTTGTCGCGAGACTAGCTATGTAGATAATGCGTGTTTCCTTGGGGAAAGTCGAGGTTTACTGTAGATACTGCGTTTGAGGGTTGTGTTCCAAAACTTTTTTTTTTCAGATAACTGAATGTATCACATTGTTTATTGAATATTTTTCCGCAAAAAAGTGAAAATCAACAAAAATGTCAGATACTGCGTTTTTCCTTGTGACGGCAGCAGTATCAGATTGACTATTAATCTGACGAGTTCGATAGTGAAATGCTATATATAAGAAACGTACGATATAAAGGGTAGTTTAACAATAGCTTGTAATGATATAACATATAAGCGATATAATGGAAAGCGCTATGTGTTAGTGCAATATTTATTTGAGTATAATACGCAACATTGAATGAAATACCCTATGTTCAACCAATTCATTAGAATACAACAATTTATATGCACTATTTGATAAAAAGCAATCTTTAATTCGGATAAACGATTATACACGGTTTAATGGCGAATATGGAGTTTTTCACACTGGATTAAATGCTCTTCGTCGACTTGTTAAATTCGATGCTCCTTTTTTACTTTGTGTTTGACAGAAATTGGCGATCTTGGGCTCGGAAAAATAAATTTAATGACCTTTCAGTTTATAAAATGATTATCGAGATCTTCAGAAAATTCCATGCTTAATTTGAAAAAACGTACTTGACGAATTTGCCGGGGAAAACCTGTATTTATCTACATGTGTTTTTTTTTTCTTAAAAAGAATAGTTTTAAGATATGTGTTGTATATAATTATGCTTAGGTGATTTTTATTTTTTTATTTATATTTTTTTGGGGGGGAGGGAAATTATAAATAATGCTTATATTTCCAATACATTGACGCATGGCCATTATGAAATATGAAAGTTCGCTGACCAAAGTCATCTGACTGTAACAGATGGGTTGCTTCAAACCCGGCACTAGAGTTTGTATTTATCTCTTTATCTGTTATCATATTATCATACTTGTTATCATACTTGTTAATAATGACCACTTGAACAATTTTGTATTCGATACTTACATCCCCTGATTGCTTTTTTGATGTACCTGTTATTTACTCAGTTTTTGATCCACCGCTAATGACTTCCAAAATACAAGTTATTATCTCAACTCATATCAATATATTACGCTACTTAAGAAGAGGGATATATCATTAATTGGATAATTCGAATGCACATACAGTCGGCAAAAACAACTGTTCCGCCGACTGACACCAACGATACGGTGATGTATACAATTTATGTTAGCAAAGTTCATTCATATATGTATTAAACAAATAACCTGAATCATTCTAACGCTAAACAGTGTATGACATTTCGATATACATTGACCCTCATCAATACGGAAATAGACCTGGTTTATCGACTTCTCATTATTTGATAAAATTGTTACATTATATAAAAAAAAAAAAAATGTGAAAGATCAAAATCGATTTCAACTATTGTGTGCACAGATTTTTAAAAAGCTTCGATTGATTAGATCATCACATTTGTATAAAAAAGTTAATTATACTCAATGTAAGGCCATTTTTAATTTATTGGATAATAAGTTCTTTAGAACAAAGATTGCATTGTGTCAGCTATCAAGGTGTTTTGTCAAAATGTAAAAATAGCCATTTTAGGGTGACTCAGAGTACGATGTTGGGCCCAATTTGTTTTTAGTAATGTTTAATGATGCTTGCCAAAATATTCTATTACCATACTTTAAGTACGTTGATGATCTCACTTTATTAGAAAATCGGATATCACAAGATCTAGTATCTATGCAAAATATTTTGACACATTTAAGGGGTGCCTGTTAAGTGTCTAACTCCACGAAAATTACTTGCAGCTCCCGAGTTTCTCTTATACCGTGTTGTTTAGCTTATGGTAAGCGAATAATAAAATATGGTTAGAATTTTTTTAAATGCCCCTTAGTATGACGATATCTATCATTCAGCTCAAGAGCGTTAATGAACGGTTGAAAACCTCATAGCGTCATATAGTGTTTCGTTGTAAAAGCTGACGCATATTTTCGCTGTTTTGACCAGGAAAGCAGTGTTCTTTTTTAATGAACTTTCACACATCATTCGGACATATCTAAGAATGATTTTGGTACAGGATTGAAGTCTCAAATGTCATTCTGGGCAATATTTGGCACTTTACAGGTGCACCTTTAATGTAATGGTCCCATAATAGCCACATGAAACTAAACCCACTTAAATATATAACCATGACAGTTACTTTCACGAAAACTCCTCCTCCATCTGACACTTTGTATATCGATGAATCGCCTCTCCCAAATGTTCAAAGAGTTACAATTATTGGGGTGTATATTCAATCTAACTTAAAGTGGGATGACCATGTCAATGAGATACTAAAAAAGTGCAACAAAACATTATATATGTTTAGAATGGTTAACAAATACAAATTACCTATTGCTGATCTGATTATAATTTATATTATATATATTCATCCTATATTAGAATATTGTGTACCATTTTTTGTTAATGGTGGATTGACTATCGAGAAGTTGCAGAGTTTAGAAAGTGTTTAAAGAAGGGTTTGTACAATAATTTTACGGGAATATTATATAAGTTATGAAAATGCAATTATTTAATGTAAGCTTTAACGTCTTGAAACTAGAATAGAAAAACTTTGTACTGAATTTGCTAAATCACTTTCTAATATCCCACATTGTAAAGATTGTCTACCCAAACAAAGAATTGTAAATATTTCTTTGAGATATAAACCAAAGTTCAGTCAATATAAATGTAAAAAAGATAGATTTAGGAATAGTGCAATATCATATCTCATTGATCTTTTAAACTTCCAATGAAATGTTTACTTCCCATTTAAATGTACGTTGCATTAAATTAAACCACAGTTATGCATGCATTTTCTTTGTTATCTATACGAAAATTGCACATTTTGTAAAAGTTTGTATTTCTGCTTTGACTATATATTTGTTTATACTGTACCTCATGTAAATTTGAATATCATGACTGAAGTTATATAATTTTTATTCAAATGTATTAATTTCAATGTAAACATCAACATGTCAGCCTTTGGGATCTATCTATCTATCTATATATCTATATAACTATCTAGCTATCTATATATATATATCTATCTATCTATCTATCTATCTATCTATCTATCTATCTATCTATCTATCTATTTATCTATCTATCTATCTATCTATCTATCTATATATCTTTCTATATATCTAAACAGCAGTATTGGGTTACGCCCCGCACACACTAACCACGCTTTTATAACAGACCATTTAAAATGATATACAGTTAGAAAAATTCATTTGTGTTTGGTTCGGAAAGGGAGGGGGGTGAACAGGGGTGTGGTAGGGGGCATAATTCGCTTATTTTCACAACATGGTTTGTGTCTTTGAAATATGGCTGACGATACTATGATGTTAAAACCCGGTCCGATAAGAATCATAATAAATTCAATTCCAACAGCGTATTTTAAACCATTAAGTATTGTCTTTTCTAGCGGGTGCAAATAAACGAAGTTGAATGCCTAAACGCCGACGGCTGAGTTTTCCCCGCTGAAATTAAATGCGCGTCGACGTATGTGAAATGGATGCTCCTTTTTTCACACGAATAAGAGTTCGCGTGTTCGAAAAGTTCAATTGAATGATACAAATTAGTCAAGTCCGTGCTTAATTGACTGATCGAATCGTTAGTATGACTTCTATTCTGACTAATTCGATTGTGAAAGTCTGTATAAAAGAAAGAAAACAAACAAATACAGGAAATTCGAGTTAAAATGTACAATAATAGTTTTCAAAATTACGGAGAATATGAAAATGATGTAATAATATGGACAAATAAAAAAGGGAAATTTGGAAAAAAAATACTATCCATTAAAAAAATATACTTGATACTTGATGCCATTAGCCCTTTGGCAGGTCATACAGGACGCTACTATATACTGGGATATACTGACTGCACTATAATGGATTTTTGTATTTATAGAACCTAATAGTGATATATACCGATGGGGATATTTGTGTGTAAGTTCAATAGTGATAAGAATATATGAAAAATTGAAATACCTTATGTTCAATCAATTAATTAAACGAATAGAATGACACAACATTTATCCGTACTTTTTACACGAATGATTAAACGCTTTGTCGTGGCTTTGACGCTCCTTTTATAACTTTTGGCTCGACAGGAATTGGTGATCTCGCTCTCGAAAACATCAATTGAATGACTATTTGAGTTAATCACTATCTGAATTAATCGAAATATCCAGTAAATTTTGTGCTTAATTGAATTTTTATCTGACGAATATGCCTACAAAAAATAAAATATTTGTTTTGTTTTCAATTTTCTAAAAACAGAGTTGTTTTCGTAATTCATGTATCTATCAATCAATACATATCTACTTTATAATTATTGAGAAATCAATTAGTTTTGTATTAGTTTTGGGGTGAGTGTGGGGGGTAAAATAATGCTTTTATTTTCTAATACATTGACGCATAGGCAATTTTGATATATGAAAGCTCGCTGACCAAACTTGTCATCTTGAAATTAACAGATGAGTTGCTCTTACCAAAGCGTATTACTACTTGCGTTTACAGCTCTTTATTTAAATCATCTTTGTGTTTGTTATTATAATATCATAACAATTGTAATAATGATCACTTTAACAATTCAGTATTCCATTTTTACCGCTCGTAATTTATTTTGGTATGCACCTGTTACTAGTTCAGTGAGGGACATAATTATTGTTATTTGGATAATTTGGACAAATCCACACATTATCAACAAGAACAAAAACGTTTTACCGACTGACACAAACGATACAGAGATTGTATCGAATTAATATAAGTAAGTTCATTAACACTAAAGAGCCGTATAACGCCCCCACTTACAGAAAACACGCTTGTATCACCGATCATGTAACAGAATATACAGTTGGAAAAAGTCACTGTACATTTATTAATTCCCAGAGCATGGGTGAAGTATTTAAAAGTTCACTGACCATGGGAGGTCACTGTATCATACAAGTGGCTTCGAACCCGGCCCGGTCCCATAAGCATTGTAATTAATTATTCCAAAGCGTCTTTAAAAACATTAAATAATAACGTTTATAACGCCAGATTCGTAATTTATATTTGTGTTTAAGTATTACCAGATAGATTTTATGTCACTTCAAATGATCGGCCTTCAAACATGTCAAATATTATTACAAATTGTTATTGAATACACTATGAAATAATTGGAAATAATGTTACATGTTATCTCTTAATCTAACAAACACACCTACACAACGAATATGATTACATTTTCGTTTTTATTATACATCCCAGAACAAGACGATATTCACAAGTCACGCGATGTTTAAAGTTCACCTGTTATAACATTGAGCTAAAGGGTTAGATTTGTATTGTATACTTGTATAATCTTTATGTTTGTATTTTTTTGTTTGCACTAAACTCGGACATAATTCCTTTGATTTATTTTGATAACTAGGCTCATTACACTTTTAAGAAAGATAAGATATTCACAAATCACGCGATGTTAAAAGTTCCCCTCTTTAATAGTATTATTTGTGACTTTGATACCCACAATCAGAGTCATTATGGAGATTATATTCAATTTATAATAATAATTTAATGTCATATTCGCTACACCTCCTAAAAATAATGTCTAACATGATTTTAAATAAGTATATATTGCGGGCGATAAGAAGGTCACACGGGGTGAAATAGGCATATTTCCGAAATGTCAGCATAAAATCCACACAAATGTAGTAACGGGGAATTTCAATTATTGTTGGCTTGGTCTAACAGTTAATTTTATTTAATAACTTAATAACGACTTACGTCAAAGTAAAAGCTCTATGTCATTGATAAATGTCAAATTGTAATTCCTCAAAAAACATAAAAGAACCGTAACAATTTAAATGGAAATACAAATAAATACGAACATAATTGGTATGTTCTGACATACCATCATTTGCAAAAGTTTAAGACCACCCTTCCAAAATGCAATAACTAAAAAAACACAACAAATTTAAACATATTTATTTTCAGACATACTTTTATTTTTAACGCATAACCTTTGTATCACACTTGAACTGCTGGGCTTATAGTCCATTACCAGCAAGAAATACATGGGGGCGGCGAGCGAATTCGCCCCCGGAAAAAAATTCGCCCCCCCCCCCCCCCCCAATTTTGAATGTTTTATTTTTTTTGATTTTCAAGATTTTTTGTGGGATTTGTCTGTTTGGATTGTGATCAAATGCTTATAAAATGATCACTCACAGCAATAGAGCTTATTAATATCCCCTGAAATTCGGAAAAGACCATTACTCTTTTGCTACTGACCACTGTAGTAAACATGTTATGTAATCATTCAATAGGACAAAAGAATGCAGTCCAAATTATTGAAATACCCACACATTCCCAGGTGGTCTTAAACTTTTGCAAATTATGGTAATGGCTTCATGTCTGAATAAAATGAAACATGGTGAGATCAAGGTCAGGGGTCAAAGGTCAACGTTAATATTATGATACGTTTGTCCATAATGTCATAAATGAATCGGTGTATAACGTCAATTACTTTCCAGAATATATAAACGGTATTAACGGGACAATTGAGTATTGGTCAAACTTAACTTTAGTAACCAACACCTGCACCATTACGATACAAACTAATAGTTATATCTCCACCACGCTAAAAAAAGTATACACAATTACCAACGACTAAATAATACCCCTCTTATCATTCAACAAGAGCCGTTACAACTCCAATGGGCGCTCTCTAAAATAAATAATTGGTTTTAGCCTTTTTCCATACAAAATTCTGCATCCGATGTTTTGTTAAAATAATTATTTAATATATGTTATCATCGACAGCTTTTTAGAAACATATATAGATTTGGTTTTCAAGTAGTAAATAAACATTTGTTTGTAATTTTTCTAAAAAGTCGAAATGTCCCCTGGCGGAGAAACTTCTGAATACAAATGTATTCATGGATATGGCAGATTAAACTTAATTTGGTCAACATCGGTTCAGAAATGACTGAGATATATCCGATCGTTTTTATTTAGACCCCAAATTAATACAATGATTTTTGACAAAAATACAAACATGCTTACACTTTTTCAAAAATGTTCAAAAGTATTGTTTTGTTTTAATAATAGGGTTTCCCGCTCAATTTTGCACTTGTTTCAATGGAATTCCTTTAGGGTCATTTGAATTCGCGCGTTGCCGCGTAATCGTTGGTATCGGTCTTCCAAATTCCGAATAAGTGCATGCGAATTCATGCATACGCACACGCTTTCGTGAATAGACCAGGGGGGGTAAACTCAGCCGCCATGATGGTTAGGTATGTATGCGATTAGAAGCAGTTTAGCTACGTCACAAAACGTCATCAAAAGTATGACAGGCTGTGTATTTCGAAATTGATCTGGAATTTAATAATAAAATACATCCCATTGAGCGGTGAAATATTCACCACCTCTTTATCTAGCGTAATCAATTTGTGTTGCCATTTTCTACCCCATTAATAAAAGCACTTTTTAGTTACATTTTGTGTTAAATACTGTTTATGATTGCTCAACATTTGCAGAAGGGTCGCTCTTCATACACGGATCACTGTCTCAGCCAAGGGCAAAAATTGTTTACAAATTCATCGCGCGCAAAATCACAAATGTACGCGCTAATGACATCTTTGCCATAGAAAACGTACAGTGTGAGTGCGCTTGGTAAAGTGCGCGCCTTACGCACATTCTTATTGTTTCGGGGTGCGGTTCGTTATTCCGAAGGTTCGTTATTCCGAAGGTTCGTTATTCCGAAGGTTCGTTATTCCGAACACGCAAATTTCCTATACCTGAGTGTTCGTTAATCCGAAAATGAAATAGGGTTCGTTAATCCGAACATTTGTTGCATTATTCCGAAGGTTCGTTATTCCGAAGGTTCGTTATTCCGAAGGTTCGTTATTCCGAAGGTTCGTTATTCCGAAGGTTCGTTATTCCGAAGGTTCGCTATTCCTAAAATGAAATCGGGTTCGTTATTCCGAAGGTTCGTTATTCCGAAGGTTCGTTATTCCGAGGGTTCGTTATTCCGAAGGTTCGTTATTCCGAAGGTTCGTTATTCCGAAGGTTCGTTATTCCGAACACGCAAATTTCCTATACCTGAGTGTTCGTTAATCCGATAATGAAATAGGGTTCGTTAATCCGAACATTTGTTGCATTATTCCGAAGGTTCGTTATTCCGAAGGTTCATTATTCCGAAGGTTCGTTATTCCGAAGGTTCGTTATTCCGAAGGTTCGTTATTCCGAAGGTTCGCTATTCCTAAAATGAAATCGGGTTCGTTATTCCGAAGGTTCGTTATTCCGAAGGTTCGTTATTCCGAGGGTTCGTTATTCCGAAGGTTCGCTATTCCTAAAATGAAATCGGGTTCGTTAATCCGAAAATGAATTTGGGTTTGTTATAATGCTATAATTTCATATAAAGAGATAAATAAACTTAAATGTTTGATTGGTCTGGCCAAGGGAGGGACAGGGGGAGGGGTATGCTTAATGCAGGCTGTAAATTAAATAAACAAAACACAAACTATATAGTATTATAACAAGCCCGATTTAATTTTCGGAATAACGAACCCGATTTTATTTTCGGATCAACGAACCTTCGGAATAACGAACCTTCGGAATAACGAACCTTCGGAATAACGAACCCGATTTTATTTTCGGATCAACGAACCTTCGGAATAACGAACCTTCGGAATAATGAACCTTCGGAATAACGAACCTTCGGAATAACGAACCTTCGGAATAACGAACCTTCGGAATAACGAACCTTCGGAATAACGAACCTTCGGAATAACTGAACCTTCGGAATAACGAACCTTCGGAATAACGGACTGTAACCGTTTCGTCATATTATTTCCCCACAATGCAATTTTGTGACAAACTTCCTCCGTTACTGCTCGTAAACACGACCGTCAGCCCGCCATTGTTTTATGTACAAAGGGTATGGGGTACGGTACCTACGGGCAATACAGTTTACCTTCTAGTTCTACAACGGCAGTGTTGGAGTCATACTTCTATGGAATAGACACAGAAGTTCATTTATGGGCATTCGAATTTGCGAATGCGCAGCCAACTGTCAACTGCCCTTGAGCGGGACAACCTATAGTTGTTGATGTTCTCTCGATTTAATCATTATTTCAACAAAATATTACATGCATGCTTTTGTATGAAAAATGGTTGAAATAAATGCCTTAGAGCGTCCTCGTGTGTTTTAATGACGCATTTCAAATGACAACATGCTGTGGTTTGTATTTTGGTATAGCTTTCGAGCATTGAGGGGTTACAAATTTTAGTTTGTAATGTTACTGTGCAGGTTTGGGTTACAAAAGTTCAGCCTTACCAAAACTGTACTACCCCTTTAAAGTAATTGAGAAAAAACTAAAGATTATGCAGGACACATATCAATTATATGTCCAGTATTACCACACGTCAGTACATATCAAACCACATTATGATCAGTTCCATCTCCTTGTATAACAATATTCATTGTTGAGTTTGCTTATTCTAGTTATATCGACAGTTATACTTTATCTAGAGCCCCCCAAAACACTTTACACAAAAAGAGAAAACCACTTAACCAATGTTGTAGATTTTATTAGATGAGTGGCTTTAAACACGGCCCGATCCTTAGTAAGTTTTACAATTGCATTGTATAATAATGATACAAACAAACATAAAGTATTTGTATTTACAGTGATATATTTGTGTTGTTTATTCAACAAGTTGTCAACATTTTACATACGATTTATTTTCACACGAAAACCGCCCAACTCATCATGCTCATTCAAGTTCGTTAATACTATGCTTGTACAGGTTAAATTCGGCAAATTAGAGGGAAATCTATAATATAAATATATATTAAGAGCTTTCCTCCAAAAGAAGCTATATCCACTTGTTCAACTTTTGAGGAAAACAGGTTTCGTTACCCAACGTTGTACACGTGCCTATGCGAATATAACACAATAACTTTCGATATTTAGTCGTAACTGTGGATTCATAGATAGCTACGTAGCTTATAAATGTACATATATCGTTACATTCATTTTGTATGGAAAGGGGATTTAGCGCTTTTTGGAACTGAGCTCTTCATATATATGTTTATATAAAAAGTAAAAAAAAATAACTCGGAAATACGCTAGCATTCCATGTTACAGCGTTTTTAATGCCATTACTTCGAACCGGTTTCGTATCTCTTTCTAAGAGTTTCTATTTGGAAACTGAAGTTGTTTGATAAGAGTTTAAAGATTCTAGGTAGGACATGGATGTATCTAATCTATATTTTATCAGAGTAGCTTCAAACACAGGCTGGTCCCATTAATTTCACAATATTATTTTGTTGAACCACTAGTCCACATCACATGATTTATTTCTACGCCCCCTTAAGTAAACACATACATATACAAACAACGCGCCAATGTTCATGCCCATTAAATACAAAATGCAGACATCAGTACGACATCGGAAACAAACACGTTATTTCGTTATTATCTTCAAATGGTATCAATTATCGTCTTAAATAGTTTGATAGTTGTTTATTGGATGGTTATGATCATTATACAATCGAGTATCGAGAAAATGAATCTAGATATTCATAAATCACCCGATTTTAAATGTTTACTATGCGCAATACTGTTTTAGTCAATACATTATGCCGACGGTATATGTCGGAGCAAACGAATTATGGTTGCTCAATTAGCTGTTATAGTGTCCGCCTCATGCATTGGAGGTCCTGGAATCAAGCCCAGACCGGGTCATACCAAAGGCTTTACAAATGGTACAGTCCGTCTTCTATCAAGGCGCTCGGCATTTATATAATGGAGGAGGGTTACCAGAGGTCTGGACTGGCGCCTTCTGTAGCTGTCGATACATTTAGTAGACGTGGCTTATAAGCCATAATAAGCACGGGGAGGGATCTAACTGTAAACAGGCTGGAACCGTCTCTGTGTGATAAAAAATATTCTTATTTTGAAATCTTAATACAATTATAAACAAATTGCTTAATATGTTTTGTAGACGGCCCCAAACTTAAACATACTTAAACTATGCTTACAAGGGAATTCCGGGCCTGATAAAACCATTCGTTATTTGAATAAGCAGAACAAGAGGAATAATTGGTGAAAATTTGATCAAAATCAGACAAGAAACACGGGAGTTGTACCTATTTGAACATCATGTAGTAATGAGCGATCGTTCCAAAATTGCCGCCATATGCAACATCATTCACGAGCAACTCGCCATGGCTTTAGTAGATGAAAATACACCTATTTCTAATTTTCGTTGCTAAAAAATAATGTTCTCTCCTTGTTTTCACGAATTCATAGAAGAATATCGATAGCCCATCCTCATTGGAATTTGTAAGCTCATAAATTTGCTTTGTTATGAAGAAAATTTAAATTTTGTAAAATGTCCATGTAGAAGTCAAAATGGCTGCAGCTCGCAAGTGACGTCACGATCGATATCAATTGCGAACGAAACTAAACATCGGAGCAAAGTTCATCCTGTCATAACTTTTTGTATTGCTCTACCGTTTTGCCTCAGATTTTCGATCATGATTCTTCATATTCACCTCATTTTATAGCAAACATCAGATTTCTGGGGTGGAATTCCTGTGTAAGGGGGTAGTTCAGTTTTGGTGACGTGATAAAACATCTTGTATCGAATTTGATTGAACATGCAATTTTAATGGCAGAATAAACTTTATTTTGTCAAAATCGGTCCACAAACGCCTGACATATCGATAAATGTATTTGATCTTATAATTATTCGGGGGCCAGATAATTAGATGATTTTAAAACAAAAAATAAAAAATGCTTACACTTTTTCCAAAAAAAATATCAAAAGCGGTGTTAAAATAGTTCTTGATGATCTATCTACTTAATTATTATTTTAATAAAACATCACATGCATACTTTGGTATGAACATTTTTTTAAACCAATGCCTTTTTAGAGAGCGCCCTCTTGTGTTTGAATGGTTCTTTTTAAATGATAACAGGCTGTTTTCTTAGTCATTGGTAATTGTCTATACCTTCGAGCATAGTGGAGTAATAACTATTCGCTTATAATGTTACTGTCCAGGTTTGGTTTCTAAAGTTTAGCCTTACCAAAACTGTACTACCCATTTAAACAATAAACAAACACTAACAGAATAACAGGCTTTAAAGGAGGAACTTTCGTGAACGTTTTCCTAAAGTAATCTTACTTCGAACATATAAAGAAACTGAAACAAAATAGCAAAATATCCGAAGGTCACGGATTCGAAACTCGAAAAAGTAAAAAAAAAAAATCTTTGTTTTCCTTCATAAAGTAATATCAGCCTTTCCTTTCCCGGTCAATTACGGCACAGTATACTTAAACTTTATTACGTATCATCCATATTGTATCCCTTAGTGATATCTATATTAGTTTAATATATAATGGAACATTAATTTTAGATGAACTTAATCTTGTTTAACCCTAAAAAGGCCGGGCTATTTGAGTTCTTTCTGCGGCCGGGGGTGGGGGTGCATTAGGACTAGGACTAGGACTTGGTCTAGTCTAGAGCAATAGAGTGAGTGTCTTATACAACCGAGTAGACTGTGTTTTGTTTTGTTTTTAATTTGCTAATGTTTCTAATTTGAACCAGCAGCTCCCCTCGACTCAATGCAAACATCATAAAGATTAAAATGATGACAGTAACAGAGTAACTATTCTTTGTAATCCATTGCTGGCACTGCAGAACTTAATTCAATAGAGGATTAGGACTGTATTAGTGTACATAACTTAATTGCATGTATATTATGCAGTGTGCAATACAATCACATGCATTAACACTCTGCACATCATCATAGGCCGCGCACAGTCAGTCTGTGCATTGTGTGCATGTGGCCGGGGTAGACGCACTTTCACGCATACTTGAATAGCTTTTGTCACAAACTCTGCACTTTATAGAAGAATGTTGGTCGCATTGTAAAAGCACTTAGATGTTATGTTTCCTTCATTTTTGTATGCTTCATAATTCATATAATTAATGACATTTGTTTGCACAAGATATAACTATTCTAAATGCGCATTATTCATATTGTCTGTAAAAACGCCATCTCTGGGCAAATCACACTTTTCTTTAAAAAAAGGGGATCATCAGCCCGCATTTCCTCAATGAAAAGAAATACGAAGCGTAAATGTTATTGATTAACCAAGCAAAAATATTTGTTTATACATTCGATATGAAAGTTTACTTACATTAAATGAGAATACAACTTGTAATTGATTAAGAGCGCCCTCTCTGATCAAGTATAAAGTAACTTTGAATATAGAATAATGTACATGCTCGCAAAATGGTGCAAGAGCAATATCCCGAAGGAAAAACGCAGTATCTACAAAGAAATCAGAAATGTGAATGTTAGTGATAAACCCTAAGCAAAAGCGATTTGTTATGAAAAAATATTATAACAAACTAGATGATCATGCTGCTGTTTGTCATTGTAAGCAAATTCCAAGAGACTAGCTTAGCGTTAGGCTAGGGCCTAATATGGTCCAAATTATGCGATCATGCCTATTCTGGCTTAACTATCGTGATTTGAGGCGTCATTGATTAAAATGCATGTTCCAGACATGTCAGCAGCAGCTGCCGTAATCGCCGGCCTGGCCTGATATTTAGGCCTTTACTCTAGTCTACAAGACTAGTCATATCTAGGACTAGGACTTGGTCTAGTCTAGAGCAATAGAGTGAGTGTCTTATACAACCGAGTAGACTGTGTTTTGTTTTGTTTTTAATTTGCTAATGTTTCTAATTTGAACCAGCAGCTCCCCTCGACTCAATGCAAACATCATAAAGATTAAAATGATGACAGTAACAGAGTAACTATTCTTTGTAATCCATTGCTGGCACTGCAGAACTTAATTCAATAGAGGATTAGGACTGTATTAGTGTACATAACTTAATTGCATGTATATTATGCAGTGTGCAATACAATCACATGCATTAACACTCTGCACATCATCATAGGCCGCGCACAGTCAGTCTGTGCATTGTGTGCATGTGGCCGGGGTAGACGCACTTTCACGCATACTTGAATAGCTTTTGTCACAAACTCTGCACTTTATAGAAGAATGTTGGTCGCATTGTAAAAGCACTTAGATGTTAAATTTCCTTCAATTTTGTATGCTTCATAATTCATATAATTAATGACATTTGTTTGTACAAGATATAACTATTCTAAATGCGCATTATTCATATTGTCTGTATATGAAGAGTTTAATTCCAAAAGGCGCTAAATCCACTTTTGGACTTTTCGTGTAAATCATTGTTTTTTATGTCAGATACTGCGTTTTTCCTTGGGACGGCAGCAGTATCAGTTTGACTATTAATCTGACGAGTTCGATAGTGAAATGCTATATAAAAGAAACGTACGATATAAAGGGTAGATTAACAATAGCTTGTAATGATATAACATATAAGCGATATAATGGAAAGCGCTATGTGTTAGTGCAATATTTATTTGAGTATAATACGCAACATTGAATGATATACCTTATGTTCAACCAATTCATTAGAATACAACAATTTATATGCACTATTCGATAAAAAGCAGCATTTAATTCGGATAAACGATTATACACGGTTTAATGGCGAATATGGAGTTTTTCGCACTGGATTAAATGCTCTTCGTCGACTTGTTAAATTCGATGCTCCTTTTTTACTTTGTGTTTGACAGAAATTGGCGATCTTGGGCTCGGAAAAAAATATGTAATGACCTTTCAGTTTATAAAATGATTATCGAGATCTTCAGAAAATTCCATGCTTAATTTTAAAAACGTACTTCACGAATTTGACGGGGAAAACCTATATTTATTTTCATGTGTTTTTATTTTCTTAAAAATAATAGTTTTAAGATATGTGTTGTATATAATTATGCTTGGGTGATTTATTTATTTATTTTTTATTTTATTTTTTTTGGGGGGGAGGGAAATTATAAATAATGCTTATATTTCCAATACATTGACGCATGGCCATTATGAAAAATGAAAGTTCGCTGACCAAACAAGTCATCTGACTGTAACAGATGGGTTGCTTAAAACCCGGCCCTAGAGTTTGTTTAATATCTGTTATCATATTATAATACTTGTTATCATACTTGTTAATAATGACCACTTGAACAATTTTGTATTCGATACTTACATCCCCTGATTGCTTTTTTGATGTACCTGTTATTTACTCAGTTTTTGATCCACCGCTAATGACTTCCAAAATACAAGTTATTATCTCAACTCATATCAATATATTACGCTACTTAAGAAGAGGGATATATCATTAATTGGATAATTCGAATGCACATACAGTCGGCAAAAACAACTGTTCCGCCGACTGACACCAACGATACGGTGATGTATACAATTTATGTTAGCAAAGTTCATTCATATATTTATTAAACAAATAACCTGAATCCTTCTAACGCTAAAC
>JBAMJV010013721.1:0-27630 GCA_037951105.1 Echinarachnius parma | reverse complement strand
AACATGATCTTTACTACGTCATTTGTAATTTTGTGTTCCTTTCTAGTTATAACTATTAGTTTGTAATGTAATGATGCAGGTTTTGGTTACTAAAATTCAGTTTGACCAAAACTGTACTCTCCTTACCAGAACTCAACTATCCCTTTAACGGTAACCGCAACCGCAATACCGCGCGTTCGCGCGATTACCAGGAATGAGTTATATTTATCCGCCATGGGGCATAATGTAGTTACTACATACATACATAATGTATGTTTTTATTCAATAAAGCTCAGTTGAAACTTGCAAGTTAATACTCAGAATGAAGTAGGCGTGAGTTTTATTTCTCTCCTGATCCACATTGCGCCAATGGATTTTCCGGAGGGTGGTTTTACGTAATCACGAATTTACTCGAAATCGAAATACGTTTTAAATCGAATGCAAACAAAATGTTTCCGCATAATCAATATATGAATTACAATGCTGAAAACGATTTTGAACTACTCAATACAACTGCGGTAACAAAATTGGCAAAACATGCCTCCCCCATACATTTGAAAGTGGAGGTGATTGTCACTCCCACTTTTTAATACGCATACATTATGTATGTTTGATTCCATAGCTTGAACTACGTATCATATAATACTGTCTAGGATATGGACCAAATCGCTCTACTACCCGTTGTCCAGTCGTCCGGGGGGTAATTATCCGGGGGTAGTTGTCTTGTGGGTTAATATTCCGGGGGTAGTTGTCCAGGGGGTAATTGTCCGGGGGTAAATAATCCAGGGGGTAGTTGTCCGGGGGGTAGTTGTCCGGGGGGTAGTTGTCCGGGGGGTAGTTGTTCTGGGGGAAATTGTCCGGGGGTAGTTGTCCGGGGGGGGGGGGGGGTAGTTGTCCGGGGGGTAGTTGTCCGGGGGGTAATTGTCCGGGGGTAGTTGTCCGGGGGTAGTTGTCCGGGGGGTAATTGTCCGGGGGGTAGTTGTCCGGGGGGTAGTTGTCCGGGGGGTAGTTGTCTTGGGGGGTAGTTGTCTTGGGGGGTAATTGTCTTGGGGGTAATTGTCTTGGGGGGTAATTGTCTTGGGGGGTAATTGTCCTAGGGGGGTAATTGTCCGGGTGGTAGTTGTCCGGGGGGTAATTGTCCAAGGGGGGTAGTTGTCCGGGGGGTAATTGTCCGGGGGGTGGTTGTCCAGGGGGTAGTAGTCCTAGAACCACACAATTTGTATTTGGAATTCGCCAAATGGCATTCAATGATATTGTTGACAGTTATTGAAATGATATAAACGAACAAAATTATAAAACAATAAAACACATAGCAGATTAAAAACAATACAATACATAAGAATATATTAAACATGGTAATAGTAATAATGAAACATTGTATATAGCACATAACACATGAGCAAAATATGAATTATTTTGAGTGTATTGTTGGAATCTGACTTCATTAAATCAGGTAGAAGTGAAACAGGTTTGATAATGAAATGTACATTATTTAGAATAGGGAAAATATAGATATAGATAGCCTATAATAAACAGGAATCAAGTTGTTTGTAAATATGAAAATGGACTAACAAACATTTAATAATAAAGGACACTTTTATAGCGAGAAATTTAAAAATGCTCCAATTACGTTTCTTATATCCAGAAACCCCTTTAAAAAAGTTCCCCTAGTCAGTGTAATATGAATCTGTCTATGTGTTACAATGCATTTGGCCTTGTCCAATCAGAAAAAAGTATATTAATGACGTCAGAGAAATTTGAAAATGCTCCAACTGTGTTTCTTAGGCCCAGAAACCCCTTATACGTTCCACAAATCAGTGTAATAATGAAAATACTCCATCGAATTTTATGGGTCTGCAAACCCCTTAGATTATTACACCAGGGATTTATTAAACCTTCTTCAACGAGTAATTAATTTTGGCACACTTTGAGGCGATTCTGGCCCACTGTGGGCCGGGGGAGGGGGGGCATTATGGCCCCCCGTTAAGATCTCGGCCGCGGAGCGGCCGATCGCCGTGAAAATGTGCATGCATGATAAGTGAAGTGTATAGAATACAATGGTAATTTTATTTTTTTGAAAAATTCATTAATTTGCATATTTATGGTAATTTATGCAAATAAGGTCATAAAATTAATATTTTTACCCATAAATGATATATTCTTCATAATTAAACATTTTCACTTTTTCACTACATACATTCTTTAGAGCATTTTGAATAATAATACCACAGCAAAATTTGGAAGAGCCAGGTTCTTCCTTATGTTTTATATTGTTTTTATAATTTTTTATGTATTTCTTTGTTTTTTAACTTATGTATTGTATTGTTTTTGTTGTTTATTTTATTTCTAACTATAATTCAACCATTCTGAACCCCAAAACAAACATAAAAAAAAATCTAAACAAGACCAAATAACCATTGATATACCTCTTTTTACAAAAACTGATATTTCCATATGTTTTGTACACAAATCACGAAATTGAGCGATTTTCGGGCATGCATATACAAAAGGTCACGTGACTACATAACGGTAGGTCCGATTTTCAAAATTTTTGATTTAAAATATGCGCAAGACCCAAAAGAAAAAGTCACCAAGCAGCGGCGCGTCATCTTACCGCGTTTTGGAGCAATAAATTATGCTCCCGGCCTTATTAGGGTTAACTCGCCCGAACGGTCAAGTAGAAATAAAATTAGCCTTTGTATGTTTGATTCCGTAGATTGCACTACATATCATGTACAATTTCTGTCTCAAGTAGACCTATGCATCAAATCGCACAATTTCAAGCCAAAAAATGAAACAGCTTCATACCGTGGAAGGGGGACACCGCCTCCCAAATCCTCCCCCGCTCGGGCGCTTCGCACCCTCACAATGCCCCCCCCCCCCCCCACACACACTTTTGAGAGGCTGTTGACGCCCTTGAGTCTACTTGAGTCTACTTGAGACTTCTAATTTCGTCAGTTACCATGTAACGTCAGTTACTGATTTAACGTGAACTATCATAACGTAACATAATTTACCAAGGGAACTATGATAATTGAAAGATTCATTTACTTTCAGGAGGCATTTTCTAAATTGTCTTAGCCAGTTATTATCAAGTAATTCAGTATAAAGTTCTTTCAAACGACTAAACATTGTGATGTAGTGGATGTAACGTCAACTACCAAAATCATGGATTTTAAAACACTTATTTGAAGTTTAATTTCCTTTTGTTTTCTCTATAGGTTTATCTCCCAGTAAGTGTAAATTGGGTAGAAAGCCCTTAATTTATCTGCTTTTGTAATGAAGTGGTGTAAAGAAGGTAAATCATATCTTTATTTATGTGAAATTGCAAAGGGCTTACCCCATACCCCATAGCCATTCCAAATCATTGATAGTTAAAGGGTACCACCACCCAAAAATAATATTCTTATTATAGAAAGGTACCATCTTTAGTATTCCATTCCTTCAACAAGTTCACAAAAATATGTTTTCAGAAAAAAATATATAATTGAAAAACGCATCACCATTCTCAACCATGCGTTCATGCGGTCTGAATTGCGTAGACTATATGCGTACAGAGCCAGAGCGCACTGTGCAGAGCGAATGAATCATCCGGGAATCTATTGACGTACGCGTGAAAGCATTGGCGCACTCGCAAATGCTTGGCCCGTATGGAACCAGGAAATAGCAGTGGTTCCGTAAGTGGTGGAAATTAATTGCTTTGTTTATACAACCCTTTGCAAACTGTTGGGTATCTATTTGATATCACAAAACGGTACCAAGACATATATCCTTTGCCTGGTGGTCCCCTTTAATAACAATTTTGCTAAGTACATATATTATTAAACATGACTGATATGGTATAATTCATAAGCAATCAACCAATTAGTTATACAACCTAAACCTAAAGTACATGTGTAACGTCAGTTATCGCCCATGGGTAAGTACATGTAATGTCAATTAGCCACATAGGCCCATTTCCCACTGTTTGATATTTTTTTCTAGATTGATATCAGTATTAAACATGTTATATATATAAGTACTGAAATATGTGTAGAAATAGTGACAAAATCAGTTTCATGTAAACCTCATAGATAAAGCATAGGTAACTGACATTACCATGACATCAGTTACCGTCATGCCCACAATGAACTTTTCACAGGATGAATAGAAAGTGGCCAAAGGTCACCTTTATGTGTGCATATGTTCTTGATGATCAAACAAGTAACCAACAAATGAATTACCGAGCTTGATATCGAGTTCAAAGATGTTTTCCCACATTTACAAAATAATAGATAAAGTGTTTTACAATATGACATCCTGAAATAGTTTAAAATCACCAAATACATATTTTAGGAAAAACATTATATGTTTTGTTTCCAAGAATAATCATTTATTTCTTCATATCACTTTGTAGTGCAATGAATATGTTTCTATAATATTCAATTTCGAACACCGTATAATATTTGTAAGTTTATTTGTATATTTGTATACTTTGTTACATTTTGAATTATTGGGGTTTTCAGTGGCTTTTTATACAATATGTTTCTACGCTTTATAGATTGAAATATAGCTTATGTAATCCATGGACTCTTAATCTAACTTTTCTTATTCTTGAAATGTTTTAGAGGGAAACATTATTGTATATATTAAAGAATTTAAGAACAAATATATCACAACATTGGTTTGTATCATCACAACTATATTAAACACAAGACAAATCATGTTTGCTTAACTATACAATATTGGTTTCAGTTATAACACGTGCCCCCCCCCACCCCCCCCCCCCCCCCCCCCCCCCCCCCCCCCCCCCCCCCCCCCCCCGTCGCTACGCCACTGGTTTTCTAACATCCGACAAGTTTATCAAACAAAATGGACATTAAAGCTAAATGACACTAATGGAAAACGCCCCACGCACAACTAAATAAATGTATGTTCTTTTTACCATGTAAAAAGGTATATTTGTACAAATATGGGATCATTCAACTTAGGCCAGGAAACCGCCTACTAATTGATATATTTGCAAATTAGAAAACTTTCAATGCACTGACAGATTTCGCCGACGGTTTTTTTTTTAAATGTTCGTCCGGACATTACGTAACATTCATACTGCTACACAGTATCCCAATTCCACTCCAGATGTATTTAAATCGCACTAAAAAATGTTGCGTGGAACGTGCACCAATGAGCAACGCAGATGGGTATTATTTTGAGCGTTATGGAATCAAGTTTTAAAGGGATCTAGTAACTTTGTTGACATGTGCATGTTGTTATCTCGTATGTCCACAGGGTATTGTGTGAAAATTTCAAGTCAAATGGACATTGCATGGCCAAGTAATGAGCGAAAATGCAAACTGAATATTCACAAACTCCCTGCACTCACTTTGTACACGGTTTCAAAACTCCGGGGGAGTTTTCCTTATCTGAATACTTCGATCGTACGTATCTTTGTAACGAAAGGGAAATTTGAAAAACCGAAACATGTTGCATGATTTTATTGTTAATACGAATACAACAAGGTATGAGGGAACCGCTAGTATACACATTTTATTTTGAGGATTTGGACAATGTTACTAAGTCCCTTTGTTACCAGTGAAATTTGGGACCCAATTTATTTTTATTTTGCGCAAGTTAAGTCCGACATTAAAAAGAACTTCTTGCGTCTCCGTGATTTTATAATCATTGTAAAGCATTTTTCATATTTGTCAGATATTTTAGGTTTTATTTTGCTTATAAGAGATTAAAAAGAACTGTTTATACTTCTTGCGTCTCGGTGATTTTATAATCATGTTAATGTATTTTTCATATTCTTTCAGATTATGTAGGTTTTATTTTGCTACTTTCGTTGCTACCGATTGTACATATTTATTCAGGATTTCTCGCTATGCCCACTATTATAAAATACTATACATACTTAAAGGGATCTAGTAACTTTGTTGACATGTGGAAAAAGTGGTGAATGGTATATTGTTGTTATCTGATATGTCCACTGGGTGTTGTGTGAAAATGTCAAGTTAAATGGACGTTATATGACCGAGTAATGGGCAACAATGCAAAGTGATATTCACTATCTCATTGCAATCACTTTGTACACAGTTTCGACGATCCAGTGGATAATTTTACATCTGAACGCTTCAATCGTAAATATCTTTTTAACGAAAGGGAAATTTGAAAAAAAAACCTTTCCTTTGTTTTTGTTTTGTCAATACTAATTCAACAAGGTATGAGGGAACCGCTAGAATTATTTTTAGGATTTGGACAATGTCCCTTTAAAGGGGAAGTGCAGTTTTGGTAAGGCTGAGCTTTAGTAACCAAAACATGCATTATTATCATATTATTATTCGCATCAATTTTTCAGGTGAGCATCAACAGTACGTTTTATGACCCTATTATAAATTAAATTAAATTAAAAAAACGAAGGCTTAAAGGGGACCACCGGGCAAATAACTAAACATTACTATATGTGTTGGTACTGTTTTGTGATATCAAATAGATACCTAACATTTTACAAAGGGTTGTGTAATTCATAAACAAAGCAATTCATTTCCACCACTTACGGAACCACTACTATTTCCTGGTTCCTGGTTTGCGAGTGCGCCAATGCTATTCACGCGTACGTTTGTAGGCAATGTAATCCCGGGCGATTCGCTTGCTGCACACGCAGTAGTCTACTCAATTCAGACCGCATGAACGCATGCTTTAGAATGGTGATGCTTTTTCCAATTATTTTTTTTTCTTTCTGAAAACCTATTTTTGTCAACTTGTTGATGGAATGGAATACTAAAGATGTTACCTTTCTATAATAAGAATATTAGATTTGGGTGGTGGTACCCTTTAAAGGGGACCACCAGGCAAAGAACAACACATAATTATATGTTTTGGTACCATTTGTGATATCAAATAGATACCCAACATTTCGCAAAGGGTTGTGTAATTCATAAACAAAGCAATATTAATTACCACCATTTACGGAACCACTACTCTTTCCTGGTTCCGTACGGGCCAAACATTTGCGTGTGCGCCAATGCTATTAACGTGTACGTTTGGAGACAATAGAATCCCGGACGATTCGTTCGCTCTGGACAAAGTAGTCTCGCACATGCAGACCCGTGAACGCGTGCTTTAGAATGATGCGTTTTCCAATTATATTTGTTTCCTTCCTGGAAACATATATTTTGTGAACTTGTTGATGGAATGGACTACTAAAGATGTTACCTTTCATTTATAAGAATATTATTTTTAGGTGATGGTACCCTTTAATCACGCGGTACTTTCCTTCATGCCGAGGTAGGGTTAGGGTTAGCAAAATATTGCTTTCATAGACTTGAAGAGATTAGGAGGAATAATCTCTGAAAGTTAGAGCATAATCGGGCAAGAAACAAGAAAACTATGGCTCTTTGAAGATGTCCATTTATTCCTATGGGGAACTCAAATTGGCAACGCAGTCTGATAATTGGGTGGACTACTCCCCATATGTTTTGTACACAAATGTTCCCATTTTTAGTTTTCTTCATAGTCACACTTTTCCATTCCCCCAACTCATGATATGTTATGTATAAATGCATTCTACAAAACATATGTTGAACTCAAATGAAGGATAAACATACATTTTGAGAAAATGGAACAAAATTGAAATTCTGTGTACAAAATGTATGGGGAGTAGTCCACAACTTTGCCAGAGTGTGTTGCCAATTTGAGTCACTCGTAGAAATAAATGGCTCTTTTCAAAGAGCATAGTTTTCTTATTTCTTGACCGATTGTGCTCAAATTTTCAGGGACTATTCATCCTATTTAGTGTCTTATAAGTGCATACAACAATTTGCCTGGATTTCATTGTCCTTTAAACACACATTGGTAGAGCGCGATTTTGCTTTTTGTCATAAATCTATACAACTGACAGCACAGGCGTAGTTACGGGAAGAGGGAAACACGTTTGGTTTTGCACACAAACACAGCTGTGTACTAATGTACTTACATTATAATGATAACGACTATCATTCACTCATTTTGTGAAAGTAAATGGTCATTAATAAATCTGGTTTATGAAATATTATGTTGCTAAATTAACAGTCTGTCTTTTTCCTATTATTAACCGCACTTCAAAGTTTGTTTCGGTTTCACAAACTTGCACATCTAGCAGTCTAGGCGCGCTTTCACCATTACTTAAAGGGATCTATAGTAACTTTGTTGACATGTGCAAAATGTAATGAATAATAACTCACTGCACTCACTTTGTACACGGTTTCCAAAATCCAAGAAAATCCAACGGTTAATTTATTATCTGAAAACTTCAATCGTACATATTTTTTGTAACGGAAGGGAAATTTGAAAAACTGAAACCTGTCCCATGATTTTATTGTTAATACGAATACAACAAGGTATAAGGGAAACGCTATAATTCAAATTTGATTTTGAGGATTTGGACAATGTTACTAAGTCCCTTTAATTTTGTGGAAATGTTTAAAGGGATTTAGTAGTAACATTGTCTAAATCCACAAAACTTACTTAGAAGTGTTTATCAAGTGATACACACTGTTTATCCAGTGATAAACACTGTTTATCAAGTGATACACAGTGTTTATCGATAAACACTGTTTATCAAGTGATAAACAGTATTTATCACGATAAACAGAGTTTATCGTGATAAACTATGCTTATCGATAAACACGTGATAAATACTGTTTATCACTTGATAAACAGTGTTTATCGATAAACACTGTGTATCACTTGATAAACAAGGTTTATCACTGGATAAACAGTGTGTATCACTTGATAAACAGTGTGTATCACTTGATAAACAGTGTTTATCACTTGATAAACACTGTTTATCGATAAACACTGTTTATCACTTGATAAACAGTGTTTATCGATAAACACTGTTTTTCACTTGATAAACAGTGTTTATCGATCGATAAACACTGTTTATCAAAGTGATATCAAAGTGATAAACAGTGTTTATCGATAAACACTGTTTATCACTTGATAAACAGAGTTTATCGCGATAATCTCTGTTTATCAAGTGATAAACAGTGTTTATCAAGTGATACACACTGTTTATCAAGTGATACACACTGTTTATCCAGTGATAAACACTGTTTATCAAGTGATACACAGTGTTTATCAAGTGATACACAGTGTTTATCGATAAACACTGTTTATCAAGTGATAAACAGTATTTATCACGATAAACAGAGTTTATCGTGATAAACTATGCTTATCGATAAACACGTGATAAATACTGTTTATTACTTGATAAACAGTGTTTATCGATAAACACTGTGTATCACTTGATAAACAGTGATTATCACTGGATAAACAGTGTGTATCACTTGATAAACAGTGTGTATCACTTGATAAACAGTGTTTATCACTTGATAAACACTGTTTATCGATAAACACTGTTTATCACTTGATAAACAGTGTTTATCGATAAACACTGTTCTTCACTTGATAAACAGTGTTTATCGATCGATAAACACTGTTTATCAAAGTGATATCAAAGTGATAAACAGTGTTCATCAAGTGATAAACAGTGTTTATCAAGTGAAGTGATAAACAGTGTTTATCGATAAACACTGTTTATCACTTTGATATCACTTTGATAAACAGTGTTTATCGATCGATAAACACTGTTTATCAAGTGAAAAACAGTGTTATCAAGTGATACACACTGTTTATCCAGTGATAAACACTGTTTATCAAGTGATACACAGTGTTTATCCATAAACACTGTTTATCAAGTGATAAACAGTATTTATCACGATAAACAGAGTTTATCGTGATAAACTATGCTTATCGATAAACACTGTTTATCACTTGATAAACAGTGAAACTAGATAAACTCTGTTTATCTCAGATAAACTGAGTTTATCTGAGAAAAACAGAGTTTAATTCAAACATATAAAGAAACTGACCAGAAATATATTGTGATTAAAAGAAGGCAAATAAAATGGGATTCCAACGGGATCCCGTTGGAATCCCATTTTCTTTGCCTTGTGTGTGTGTGTGTATGTCTGTATGTTTGTGTTGGATTGTGCATGTGTCTCCGTCTGTATGAAGGCTCGACAACGGACAAAATCAGGATTTTAAAACTGTCCGAATGACGTCACTGCCAATTATCCCTGGGTGGACACTAATCCCTGTCACACCGGTCCAAAGTCTATTTAGACTACACCAACTCATCCAGTATTGGTTGAGTGACAAGACAAAATGATACTTACCAACGCATACAGTCACTTCACTCAAGACAACATTGAAGACCTGTTGTGTCAAAAACTTGCTGTGGATTGAACATTCAAGCAGACCTATCAATGTAAGTAGGACTCTTTCAGCTACTGTTTATATTTTTAATAAAATAAATGATATCGAAGTTTAAAAAAAACATTTACGGAAAACAATAAGTTTGCAAAGAAATTTCTAGTTGATAATGTTAATACGAATCAGTTATTGGCTAAATTCGGTAGTTTCCAGTAATCATAAGCCGCAATTACATTTTCATGAACATTTATGACTTAATTTTCTAGCAATACTATCGATTGCAAGGGCTATGTTCAATGCCGGAATTAGACACAAGGGCCGGAATTCAATTCCATACTGAAGTATAAAATGTAAGCAATTTATGTCTTAAATACATTTCTAAGCCAAAATTCCTAAATTATGCAAATAATTATGAAGTATAATTTGTATTCTATTAGTAATAACGAAGTACAAGTAGAGGAGGGTTTAGCATTTCTAATTATTCAAGCAGTATTATAAAATACTATACATACTTAAAGGGATCTAGTAACTTTGTTGACATGTGGAAAAAGTGGTGAATGGTTGATACAATGTATATTGTTGTTATCTGATATGTCCACTGGGTGTTGTGTGAAAATGTCAAGTTAAATGGACATTATATGACCGAGTAATGGGCAACAATGCAAAGTGATATTCACTATCTCATTGCACTCACTTTGTACACAGTTTCGACGATCCAGTGGATAATTTTACATCTGAACGCTTCAATCGTAAATATCTTTTTAACGAAAGGGAAATTTGAAAAAAAAACCTTTCTTTTGTTTTTGTTTTGTCAATACTAATTCAACAAGGTATGAGGGAACCGCTAGAATTATTTTTAGGATTTGGACAATGTCCCTTTAAAGGGGAAGTGCAGTTTTGGTAAGGCTGAGCTTTAGTAACCAAAACATGCATTATTATCATATTATTATTCGCATCAATTTTTCAGGTGAGCATCAACAGTACACTTTATGACCCTATTATAAATTTCATTAAATTAAAAAAACGAAGGCTTAAAGGGGACCACCGGGCAAATAACAAAACATTACTATATGTTTTGGTACTGTTTTGTGATATCAAATAGATACCTAACATTTTACAAAGGGTTGTGTAATTCATAAACAAAGCAATTCATTTCCACCACTTACGGAACCACTACTATTTCCTGGTTCCTGGTTTGCGAGTGCGCCAATACTATTCACGCGTACGTTTGTAGGCAATGTAATCCCGGGCGATTCGCTTGCTGCACACGCAGTAGTCTACTCAATTCAGACCGCATGAACGCATGCTTTAGAATGGTGATGCGTTTTCCAATTTTTTTTTTTCTTTCTGAAAACCTATTTGTGTGAACTTGTTGATGGAATGGAATACTAAAGATGTTACCTTTCTATAATAAGAATATTAGATTTGGGTGGTGGTACCCTTTAAAGGGGACCACCAGGCAAAGAACAACACATAATTATATGTTTTGGTACCATTTGTGATATCAAATAGATACCCAACATTTCGCAAAGGGTTGTGTAATTCATAAACAAAGCAATATTAATTACCACCATTTACGGAACCACTACTCTTTCCTGGTTCCGTACGGGCCAAACATTTGCGTGTGCGCCAATGCTATTAACGTGTACGTTTGGAGACAATAGAATCCCGGACGATTCGTTCGCTCTGGACAAAGTAGTCTCACATATGCAGACCCGTGAACGCGTGCTTTAGAATGATGCGTTTTCCAATTATATTTGTTTCCTTCCTGGAAACATATATTTTGTGAACTTGTTGATGGAATGGACTACTAAAGATGTTACCTTTCATTTATAAGAATATTATTTTTAGGTGATGGTACCCTTTAATCACGCGGTACTTTCCTTCATGCCGAGGTAGGGTTAGGGTTAGCAAAATGTTGCTTTCATAGACTTGAAGAGATTAGGAGGAATAATCTCTGAAAGTTAGAGCATAATCGGGCAAGAAACAAGAAAACTATGGCTCTTTGAAGATGTCCATTTATTCCTATGGCTAACTCAAATTGGCAACGCAGTCTGATAATTGGGTGGACTACTCCCCATATGTTTTGTACACAAATGTTCCCATTTTTAGTTTTCTTCATAGTCACACTTTTCCATTCCCCCAACTCATGATATGTTATGTATAAATGCATTCTACAAAACATATGTTGAACTCAAATGAAGGATAAACATACATTTTGAGAAAATGGAACAACATTGAAATTCTGTGTACAAAATGTATGGGGAGTAGTCCACAACTTTGCCAGAGTGTGTTGCCAATTTGAGTCACTCGTAGAAATAAATGGCTCTTTTCAAAGAGCATAGTTTTCTTATTTCTTGACCGATTGTGCTCAAATTTTCAGGGACTATTCATCCTATTTAGTGTCTTATAAGTGCATACAACAATTTGCCTGGATTTCATTGTCCTTTAAACACACATTGGTAGAGCGCGATTTTGCTTTTTGTCATAAATCTATACAACTGACAGCACAGGCGTAGTTACGGGAAGAGGGAAACACGTTTGGTTTTGCACACAAACACAGCTGTGTACTAATGTACTTACATTATAATGATAACGACTATCATTCACTCATTTTGTGAAAGTAAATGGTCATTAAAGGGATAGTTGAGTTCTGGTAAGGAGAGTACAGTTTTAGTGAAACTGAATTTTAGTAACCAAAACCTGCATCATTACATTACAAACTAATAGTTATAACTAGAAAGGAACACAAAATTACAAATGACGTAGTAAAGATCATGTTATCATTCAAAAAGAGCCGTTAAAACGTAAGAGGGCGCTCTCTAAACACTCATCGGTTTCAACCATTTTGAATAAAATATTGTGCATGTGATGCTTTGCTGAAATAGTGATTAGATAGAGAAATAACCAACAACTATTTAAATACCTATTTTGTAACTTTTTGAAAAGAGGAAGCATTTTTTTGAATTTTTAACGGATGGTTCAAAATTCTCTAATAAACCCGGGGCCCCGGGTTTATTACAAATTGTTATATTTATGGATATTTCAGCCGTTTCTGAACCGATTTTGATCAAACAAAGATGATTTTATTGTTTAAATATTATGCTCTTTCAAATTTTACACTCAGTTTTTCATTACCTCACAAAAAAAAAGTAGTCTAGCGCATCTAGCAGTCTAGGCGCGCTTTCACCATTACTTAAAGGGATCTATAGTAACTTTGTTGACATGTGCAAAATGTAATGAATAATTGATACAATATATATTGTTGGTATCTGATGTTCACTAACTCACTGCACTCACTTTGTACACGGTTTCCAAAATCCAAGAAAATCCAACGGTTAATTTATTATCTGAAAACTTCAATCGTACATATTTTTGTAACGGAAGGGAAATTTGAAAAACTGAAACCTGTCCCATGATTTTATTGTTAATACGAATACAACAAGGTATGAGGGAAACGCTATAATTCAAATTTGATTTTGAGGATTTGGACAATGTTACTAAGTCCCTTTAATTTTGTGGAAATGTTTAAAGGGATTTAGTAGTAACATTGTCTAAATCCACAAAACTTACTTAGAAGTCTTGTGGTTCTCACTTATCTTGTATTCGTATAACCAATAGAAGCATGACAGTTTTGCAGAATTTTTCTTTCAGCGCCACTCGGCGATGCCGTACATGCGCACATAAGATCCTGCATACAGTAATTGCTTGCGCTCTGAGTCTTTTTGATGAGAATATTATCGCATAAATAAACGTCGCTCACAGTGTACATATGTGTGATTGACTCATCAAACAGTTTTCTTGTGATCATGATTTAGAGCGCAATATGGATTTATAGAACACAGAGATTAGATATCATAGATTAAAGTGTTCAGATTGTAGGGAGAATTATAACGTGTACAAAGTCAGTGCAATGAGTTAGCAAATATCACTTTGAATTTTCTCTCGGGTCATATCAAATTCATTTCTGCTAGAGTTCAAGCATCTCTGAAGTAAATTTTGTGGATTTTGACCATGTTACTAGATCCCTTTAAGAGAATATCATGCGATCAGTTTTGTTATTGTCGAAAACACTAAGGTCGTTAAGAAGAGTTATTAATTATCGCTCGGCCACAATTGAAAAATGTTCCATGATGCTATCAGCGTGTTCACACACACACAATGTTCATCCCAAAATCATGACTAAAGAATCATGACTAACGAAACGTCGTATACAGAATCATGATTAACGAAACTCACGAACGTTCACACACACAAAAACAAGGTCCCAAAACAGCTGACATTCAGATGCACGAAACATCGTATAAGTGCGCAGTTTACAACTGCGCAGTGTGCTGTCCTATTTCTGTCTGCTGTCACGTTAAGCCACGCCCCGTTATACGAGTGTCGTATAGCGAATCATGATTAGCGAATCGACCGGGCGTTCACACACAAAACGAGCGTGATTCTTTAGTCAGCTCTCGTACGAAACGACGCTCAAACCCCCGTTTCGTTAATCATGATTCTTTATATGACGTTTCGTTAAGTGAGCGTTCAGACACACAATTTCCGACAATTTCCGTCGTATAAGATAATCAGGAGCTGACTAAAGAATCAGCTCCTGATTAGCTATACGATGAAATTTGTGTGTATGAATACGGGGTATATGTAGTACAAATGCAACAAGATAAGGGAGAAAGTTCTGCAGGAATTCAAACTTTGAATTAAGTTTTGTGGATTTTCACACTGTTAATAGATCCCTTTAAAAGATTATACCATAAGTTTGGTTATTGTCGAACACACTTAGGTCGTTAAGAAGCGCTATCAATTATCGTGTCAGCCACAATTGAACATGTTGAAAATGAAACCAGGAAGTACTTGAGGCTTTCGCGCCAGGAGATAGTCACATGACATTTTATGGTTGGACCAATGGTTTCCTGTTCGAGTGAACCATGCCCGAATGGTTTTTCAATATTTATAATGTATCCTTTTAGACTTGGACAATGCTGAACATTCCATGTGCTTTTTTTAAACATCATTATATGTATCGGAAATAATATCGCTAGTGATATTCGTTTGTCTCGCAATGTATGGTCAACTAGGAATCTAAAAGATCATGACGTTTCGTGTGCCGCTGCAACGCTTTGTCAAATGATATAATCTAATGTAGACAATCGGTATTTATGCTCTTCCGTTGCTCCCAACGCAGAATCTCACATAAGCGAGCACGTTCCCGATAGGTCAAAAACGGGCCGCGTCGGTTGGCCGGTGCACACGGGCACTCAACCAATCAACGGGACACTGGTTCGGTCCGCCTACCGAACCAGCGTACGATATGTCGCCATGACACTCCCCTACCATCCGGCCCCCCACCGGTTGATTCGAACCCACGGTCGAGCCAAGCCACCTTCTTGCTACAACGCTCATATCTACGTATCAATTTTTTGACCTATCGGGAACGTGCCCGCAATGGATACTATATTTACTTAATAATATATTTACTATCATTATATGCGTTACAAATTCAATGTGATATTAAACATACAAACAAAGACATTACACATCCCTGAAACTGTGTAATTATAAAAACGAAATATATAGGTTGTATGTGTTTTTTAAAAATCTTTTGTATTAGTCGCCGTATGGTTCCCCTGCGGCAACTTTATGGGCGCCTTGCGTCTGCCTTGGTATTTGGCAAAAACATATGGCTGCTGCAAGGATGCCATAAAGCGATCGTGCGTCATCACTTCCATGGCCGTAAGGCAGCCACGGGTTTTCTGTCTCAAAATACGTCGTGCGGCTACCCGAACATAATGTGATGGATATTATTATGTGGCGGTGGGAATGCTGCGGCGGCCTTATAATTGCTATTGGCTGTAGATATTTTAGACCCCATGGCCGCCGCGGCAAATGTGACTGAACAATGAAGGAACACTGCCACATCTTATTCATTATGTGAAAGTTTATACAATGTGCAGTTTAAAACACGTCCCGTATACAGATTGTACATATTTATTCAGGATTTCTCGCTATATGCCCACTATTATAAAATACATACTTAAAATGGTAGTACAGTTTTGGTAAGGCTGAGCTTTAGTTACGAAGTCTGCATTAATATCATACTATTATTCGCATTGTAGAATTATGAATAAACAAACCAACTCGTTTATAACTAGAAGGCCCACTTATCGCGCGCAAGTTCCTATTGTTTCGTCATATCATATCATTTCCCCACAATGCAGTCGCGTGTGACGAAGTTCCTGCCTTCATTACTGCTTATAACAAGGACGTCAGTCCGCCATTGGTTCATGTACAAAATGAACATGAACAGGGTACGGTCACTGTGCGCGGTACAGTTTACCTTCTAGTTCTACAACGGCAGTTGGTGTCATACTTCTATGGATACTACACGATAAACGTGGATCAATAATAATTACCAACGCATATTAGTATAGACAGTCACTTCACTCACGACAACATTGAAGACCTGTTGTGTCAAAAACGTTCTGTGGATTGAACATTCAAGCAGACCTATCAATGTAAGTAGGACTCTTTCAGCTACTGTTTATATATTTCAAATACATTATATGGAAGTTAAAAAAATTTAAGGAAAACAATACGTTTGCAAAGAAATTTCTAGTTGATAATGTTAATACGAATCAGTTATTGGCTAAAATCGGTCTTAGAAGTGGTAGTTTCCAGTCCCTATGAGCCGCAATTAAATTTTCATGAACATTTATGAATCAATTTGTTTGCGATACTATCGATTGCAAGGGCTATGTTCAATGCCGGAATTAGACACAAGGGCCGGTATTCAATTCCATACTGAAGTATAAAATGTAAGCAATTTACTCAGTATTTGTCTTAAATAAATTACTAAGCCAACATTCCTAATTATGCAAATAATTATGAAGTATAATTTGAATTATATTAGTAATAATGAAGTACAAGTAGAGGAGGGTTTAGCATTTCCTAATTATTCAAGCAGTGAAATTACAAAAGGATTCTCCAAAGCAATTAAAATTCCAATGTGTGTAGATTAAGGGGATATTCCGGACGATTAAAAAAAAAAGTACAATATATTGGAAATAAATCTAGGGATGTGCTTGAATATTTTCAGGATTTAACTCACTTTGGTTGATTTCTAAGAAATTGTTATAATGTCATTAACTCTGAGGAAATAATTAAATTTACCACACACAATTATGAGACCCTTGCGTAGCAGTCTCACTTTACTCAATTTCTTGAGTAGGCTTGAATCGTCAAGACTACTATGGTCAGCTACTGGAATGCCATCCTGGAGCAGTACAACCTCCCTGTTCTCTCTACACTGCTCTACTCTCCTCCGGATTACCAGAGCTGGAATAGACTGGTGAAGTATCAGATCAACAGGGCTCATGAAGACAATGTGAGCAGCGCCGTGCTGAGCAAGTCATCTCTCTGCTTCTGGAAGGAGATGTGCAGCATCTCCACTCATGGTCTCTTCCCAAGACACGTCTCCAGCCCCCACCTGCGTCAAGCTCTGATTCTGAGAAATCAGTTGGCCTGCAACACCTACCTCACTCAGAAGCGGCTCTGCACCATCAAGAAGGCTACCTCGGACGCTTACCCACTGTGTAATGGGGGCACGGAGGACACGACGCACTTTGTTGGTTACTGCCCGGCGCTGGCTGCACAGAGGCGATTTCTGCACGACTTGCTTTCGGAAGGAAGTTTGTCGCATCTCTCCACTGCTTTTGACGTGGCCACACCCCATGAGTTCTGCCTTGCAGTCCTCTTTTTACCATGTGTACATCTTACAGTGGAGGAGAGGGACTCAATATTGATTGTTACGCTGAATTTCATTTATAAAATCCACTGCCAAAGGTCCTTGGCACTCAAAACTTGAAGTAAGAGAGATCGATTACCGGCCACTTTGTGATTATTCAATCATAGTATAATCTTGAGTATGCAGTGCTTGTGTACTTACTTACGCTCGACGCGTGGATCTCCGACATCAGCGGAGGAAGGAAGAAGAAGAAGAAGGTGCCACTGCATTGTGATCACTGTATGTGTCATTCATAATAGCCGGTCATGCAGAGCCAGAAATTTTCAAAAACCACGTTTATAAAACTTTGTGTCTATTCAAATTCCGATAAAAGCCAAACGTCGGGCAGGCAAGTATTTTCAAACGGTCAACAATGCAGTAATGCTTAAAGGCACGGTCAGTGGCGCAGCGTAGACTAAACTATTCATGATCGAGCATTGTATTGGTCCGATCAAAAGAACACATTCGCTGCAGTGTAAAAACATAGATTGGCGCATATAGTGAGGCTCGCACGTCAAAAATTGGTGCATTGTGGGAAAGAACAAGCTCGCTCGCGAATTTGTGTCATTATAATTTCAAAACCAATTATAAGAACCCCAAATCATATATTTTCCATACAAAATTGTGTTTATTGACCTATAGAATATACGTCTTTCAATCATTGGAAGCTTGAACTCGTCCGAACCTTCCCTTTAAAGTAGTGGCTATAAAAGGTCGGTGTAAAGTGGATAGGCCATCATTTTAAAAGACAAAGATAACCCCATAACAAAGGAGTATTATGTCATTGATTCTTTGTGTTCCTGCAATTCAATCATTCTCATTCAATCGTCCATTCAATAAAATTCAACAAAACGTAACCAGCACTAACCACGCATAAGATCATCAAAGACACCTCATTAATACCGAGTGCTCGATAATAACCCCAAAAAGTAAGTCAACATCTGTGACTAAAGTATAGGGTGTGTACAAATAGAGTTGTACTACTTGTACTTCATTATTACTAATACAATTCAAATTATACGTCATAATTATTTGCATAATTTAGGAATTCTATTACGTAGCATTCGTAAAAGTATTCAGAGGGTTTAGCATCGGTCAGAGTACGACACAGAAGTTGACCTCCTAAACAGAGGGCACAAAATAAAACTATAGCAAGACCAAGAAAGTTTTATAATACTGGACGTGTTTCACTTGACACTTTTATTTCCATCCATTTAATTTTTTTTAATTTTTTCCTTACAAAGGAAAATGGCTCATCGATCTTCGTGACCTTTAAACAAAGTATATAGCGTTCAAACATAAAAACGAAGAGTATCTTTCTCCTCTCCTTCTTTCTCAACCATCTGCTGCCTTTAATTCTTCCTGTCTTCCACAAACTTTATCAGACCAACCGATATATTGGTCATGATTAAAGTGTAAGAATAAGGACAGCAGAGCTAAATGAAGAATCAATGACAGATTTGTGGTAAAAGTCCTCAAACGTGGAAACACGTGTCCAATTTGCGGTTGACATGATGTCTTTCAATGTTGCTCTAGAAGCACTGCGATGGGCTTTGAATACCGAAGTATCTACACCAGACAGACGTAACGCAGTCTTCATCCATCTCGCCAAAGTACAGGTCGTTACTGTTTATATGACCGCATGCGACGAGACTTGCCTGAAGTATTTAGGATTAAGTATTGTCTACCATCATGCCATGGATACAATTTCAATAGGAAAATAGGGTGAGCTGCAGCCACCGCAATGACCCCCCGATGACCGCAATCACCACATGCTCTCTCTCCCTTCTATTGTTTTGGTCGCAACGGATTTTGAATTGATAGTTTGATGTTCGGAAACCTTGCGCCGAGACTTGCGATGGGAATCTGCCGTCGCAAGAGAACACATGGCGCATGCGTTCCTCGTGACTGCATGGTCGTGCTATATTGTTTGATTAACAACCTAAAACCAGGCTTATAATGCTTATTAAGCACGATGAATCACATGTAAAGTTTATTTTAGCCAACATATAATACACACAACCTATTTATGGCTATAATTGGGAATTAGACGGAATTTATTGCGATATTTGCATTCTGCTGTAACGTCTAGTTATTTCGAACATGATCGGCCCTTCATAAGTTCTATTGTCTTGTTGCAGGCTGTTGAGCCAACATTTAGTAGCTGCTGAACGTTGTTGGCATCCCACAGCTTTACAGCACATTCCGTCTCAACTTTTCCCAAAATTGTCCCTTTTCCTTCCTCCATTTTGAATTTCCTGTATGTATTGTGTATGTATTATATCCTGTATGTACTGCACTAGCACGCACTGTACACTATGTATACTGCATGCATGCGCAAGAGCGCCTGATTTATCGGCGGAAGTACATGTAAGGTCACGTAAGCTCCGCCTCCCAAATTGGCGTAAATATTCAAAATGAATGAAGAACGCCGATAAACTTCAAACAACCACAACAACAACAAATCATGTTTTGGAGGTCAAACCGTTCACACTACAGATTCGCACTGTGATTTGAGTGAATCATGATTTGAAAACACCTCCGGACCAGGATTTGAATTCCGGTGATTCGTGATTCTAATTACCGTTCACACTGGCACAAATACCGTGATTGGAGTGAAAAAGCACTCAGATCATGATTGCAATCACGAATTTTTGCAACTGTGACTCAAATTACCGTTCACACTGGCAACAAAAACCGTGATTTGAGTGAAAGAGCACTCAAATCATGATTCAAATCACGCATTTTCCTAAGTCTGAAACCGCTCTTAAAGGGGCCCTGCAACCCAAATGCATGTTGACCTCTGTTCATCTGTATTGATTGACAAATGATGTCACTGCAGGTCAACAATAGAATTTGCTCTGGACGGTTTTTTAGGAGGTGGGGCTTAGCAACATGAAGACAAATAAATGATAAAATGTTAAAAAATATACAAAACATATTTGGGTCAAACCGTTTACAAATATTGAATGTGTACACTAATACAGATGAACAGAGGTCAACATGCATTTGGGTTGCAGGGCCCCTTTAAAGATTTTATTCAAAGAAAAACCAATATTAGCCAAATTATATCTTTACAGAAAGTTGAAATCATACAGAATATGAAAATATTACTTTCCAAGTACTCGCACATCCAAAAATTGAAAAAAAAATGAAAATATTAAACACTGCCTCAAAACCCCCAATCCAGCGACGAGCGGAGTCAGTAGCTGTGTGTGTTGTACTGACGTCACCATATGGGTTATCCAATAGGAAGCTTCGGTATCTATCACGTAATATACCGGAATTATACCCCTTTATACCGAGGATTCCGTGGTTGTTTAAACTATTTTCTATACAATTATGGTGGTTTAAACTTTTTGAACTAATAAAATAACAATATATATTCGTTGTAAAGTTATTCTTTTATTCATTAATGTGTCTGATAAAGTAAAAAATAGGTAAATGAATCACCTAGTCTGCGAGTTGAATCATACTCGCTGGCGGCATGCATGATACGTGCAGAGCTAGCCTCGACCGTGCGCGTACAGTGGACAATGCATGCAATATTTAGCGGTTAGTGCAGTGTATGTAGCTCGCTTCAATTCAGCTCGCGTTAGTGAGTAAGTGCACTATTGCACTATTATCAGCGCATTTTTGTTGCTGTTTTTGCAGGTAATTGTTCTCGTATTTGTTTTAAAAGCCCTACAAACATGTAAGTAAAATAAGAGATAGTCTAGAATAGGTGTGATCGTAATAATCTTGCATTTTCGTTCCTTTTCAGAGCTTTTTAAAAGTGCAATTACTTACAAGGCAGTCATGGCAGCGGCAGCTAGCTAGGTAGCTAGAGCACAGCCTGTCTCGAGGGGCGGGGCCGCTGAAACTCTAGTGCGTGTTCCATATCATTCAACTGACGGGCATTTTTTTTTTCGAGGCAGTTCAATTTGCGTCTCTCAATTTGTCAAACAAATCTCTAATTTTGGGAAAATAACCACTCATACGGTAAAATATGTACTTTTACACTAACATTGGGTAATTTTCTAGATTTTTTTTTCTTCATTTCCGATGTTGCAAAACGAGCGAGCGATGGTTGTTGTAAACAAAATACTGCACGCAAACTGATGTATACCGCGATGTAGCAGAGAATTCACCCCCTCGTCATACGTCATCGACCTAAGCGGCGAGATCGGGGTGAATTTGGGCCTGATTTGGAGGGTGAATTTTTCTCATTTTCAATTTCGATTTAAAAATATTTTTAAAAATTCAAAAAATCTGAATTTCTCGAGGCTTGTAAAGTACAAGATTACCTTCACAATCATACCAAATTCGACTCAATTTATACTCAATGAGCAAAATCTTTAATACTACCGAAACGTCCCATGGATTTACAATGTATGGGTTTGGGGGATTCTTATTGAAAATGCCCTTCATTAACCGCACTACAAGGTGTTGCCCTACCGCATGACCATCCACGTTGGGTAGAACTGCGGAGAAAATGGATCTGTTTGTTGTCTATTAGTATTACACCAGTGAATCCATTGTTTCCAAGCTGATTCATCCTGTTTGCTAGTGCCATCGCGCCATGAGAAGGCGAGAAGCTCTGAAGCGTGTCGCGAAAAGCCTGCTGCTTCCCAGTTTCGGTTGAGATGATCCATGCGGCTAATTGAAGTTTTGGGATCGGATGGTTGCTTGGGCGAAGGCAGTCCGCTGGAAGAAGCAGGGGTGGGGCGACCGTCACCCACAGGAGGGTGGGGAACCAAGGTTGGGTTCTCCAGACGGGAGCTATTATGAGTGCCCATTGCGTGTTGTCCGACCTCAACTTGTTGAGGATCCTGGCTATAAGACCAAAAAAAAAGGGGGGGTGGGGGAAATAATGGAGTTAGATTCCCCCATGACACCGAAAAGGCGTCAATTATAGTTGCGTCAGGATCCCATTTCCAAGAAGCATAACTAGGCAAAAGACTATTGGCACGTGCTGCAAAACGATCTTTATCGGGAACAAAAGAACGATTAACCACAAGGGAAAATATTTTTGGAAGCAGACGGAATTCTTTATTCAAATCTCTTCTTGGCAACACGTCTGCTTCTTTATTTTCTACACCGGCGATATGCGACGCCGATAACCAAACATTCCTGTCAATGCGCCACGACCATACACGAACCGCTATTTTGTTTAGCAGTTGAAATTTCCACCCATGTTATTAACATAATGCGGCGTTCCCACTGTCGTGCGATTAGTTACGATCGCCACGATTGGCCATTCGTATCTGATCGTGAAGTAATCGTGGTGATCGTATCAGATATTATCATATCGTAAGGTCAGTCGTGGCAGTCGTGTTGATCGTAGGAAATTTTTTGGAACGGTTAGTCCGTGGGCCAGAGGGGTCTACCGGTGATCCCCCCTATGATCCTCCGACTTGGGTGTCATTTTGTCCATTGATATGTCTAATGTTAGAAACAAAATGTTCCCAAAACTATGTTTTTTTACTACTTTTTTGAAGGTATGTAAAAATAGCACTTTTTCATTTTTTGCTGCATTTCTTAGGGTTGGTGAAAATTGAGATTGCATTAACTGCTCTCATTTCATAATGGCTAGGTCTGTATCAACTAAACTTTGCTGATACATATGTTTACATGAGCATAAGACACAGAAAAAGTTTCATGGTCAAAGTTGATTGGCTTCATATAATTATGACGTCATCAAATTTGCATATGAAAAATCATGCGAATTTCCTTGAACAAAACGGTCAAAAAAACAATGTTCATTAGTACAGTTTATTTTTTTCACCATGAAAATGATGATAATGAGCTTACACTTATGTTGTCTATTTCTGAAAGTATATTCAGATAACAAATGGTGTTATTCTTTGAATATAATGTACAAAAACGACATTTTTTATTACGTGATCACCATGCGTCATTATACAAATGATGCGCAGGTATGAGTGGGTCGGTAGGAATTGTTTGCACAAGGTAACTATGGAACTGTTAAACCCCCGAGGCGAAGCCGAGTGGGTTTAGACTAGTTTCCATAGTTACCGCGTGCAAACAATTCCACCGACCCACGAAATAAACTTGCGCATCATCTGTTTTATAGAATGGGCATTGTTACGCCCCCCAAAAAGTCAAACAATTACAAATTAGAAAAATTACCGGATGCATGAAACAAATTTACTGGACGCATGAAATTTTTTACCGGACGCATGCTTTTTTTACCGGACGCATGACATTTTTTACCGGACGCATGACATTTTTACCGGACGCATGAAATTTTTACCGGACGCATGATTTTTTTACCGGACGCATGACTTTTCATGCATCCAGTACAATTAATTGTCTGCACAAATTTTGCTCTCAACCAATCAGATTCCAGGGATTTATCAACCCATTCTATAAATGAGTTTTAAGGCATATGATGGCCATGTTGTGTAGGGCCCAAGTGAATACATATTGCTTCCTCTTTGATTTCTTTATTTGAGAACCAATCACTCTCATTTTTGGCACATATGTAAAACTAGTAAGGCTCTTTAGTTTGCGATAAGTAGAATTTCAAAAGGTCATCATATGATGGCGCTATTTACAACATTTTGATAAAAACATACAAAATCCTATACATTCTGATAATAATTAGTTTTTTTCTCGATCTGTCTGCTTTGTATAGACAACTTGATATTTTGTTTGCATTATTATGCAAATTTTCTTTTCCTAGAATGCAATTTAAGACTGTTATGTTGTATATTATATGCTTTAGGCCTTAAATTAGGCATAACTCCGTCTAAATTTTACCTCAAAAGTAGAATAGGGATTGCATTGCGCTACATACAAACAATTCCAGATTATTAATTTAATAGTAATCCTATGATGCTATGTATCTAGTCCTGAGTGAGATTTTCGATAGCATTTTTACTCCAATATCAAGTTAAGATAAATGTTTGGGAAAAATTATATTCAGAAACTTGTTTTTCAATATTTGTATTCTTCTGGTTTGGCATGACATTTCTTTTCAGAGAAGAGAACAAAAATTAACACCTCTTGTCTGCAGTTCATTATTTGATACCTACCCTACAAAAGTGACAGAAACGTCATGTGATAACTAAATGAGTACACACACATGCATGCCTTTATGATTACCATGGTGACAGAAATATAATAAAATAAAAGTTAACGTCCACATTGAAATATGTTTTAGATCATGAAAAGTTGTCAAGAATTTAGAGGCACTTGCATGGGAACGTATGTGTGTGTAGAACTATTAACTTCTTTTGCAACATTTGCGCTTTTATTTTGTTACCAAAATCAACGTACTATGTCAATATTCATAATAAACGGGATACTAAGTACATTCCATTAATCACTGACACCTCACATATGGTCTGCTAGCATGACGGCCTGCGAAAGCATGGCTGTGGCAATAGCTGATGTCAGTTAGATCCCATATTTCATGATTGTTTTTCTTCACTATGAATAAAGGTGACAAATAATGTATATACATGTACATCAAATTTCATCATGGAACTTGAGCATTACACCGTTTGTCTCATATACTAGCTGTAGTAATCAGATATAATGCCAACAAATCACTATCTTTACGCCAGGAAATTATGACAAAGAATGATACGAAAGTTAAGCATCTTCCTTCTAGCTGCGCCACATCTTTAAGCTTTTGAAGCGCTTGATCCTAAACCAGCACCACGCAATCACAAAAGAGCACCCCAAACTTGGGCAGGCTGGCTCCTGACCAATGTTATTAATCACGAGCTAAGTAATTAATTTGCCACAGTCCATAGAAGATATCTTAAAACCAACTGCTGCCTATGCATATGAAACCGTAAGCCACTGGCTCATCCTTAACATGTAAATGAGGTTACAATTGATTTCACTTAACCAAACTGCTGAAACAATTCTAATTTATGCTGAAGACCTTTGAATTGTAGTCAAGAGCACAAGAACACAACACAGTAATTATCTCTGATATTAATATCACACTCGCTACAATCCTAAACATACACCAACTAAATGTAAATCTTACCACGACAAAATTTACATGTGTGGACAACTCTATTGGGAGGACAGTTTCCCTGTCGCGGAACGGCATCTATCAGAACATGCAAGCTCCAGAAAAAGACCCATCAGCAACAAAGCGTTTAACAGACTACTTCTTTGCCACACCTTTAAGCTGTTCAAGCGACTAATTCTGACCCGCTTATGTGCAGTTGTAGAACCATCTCTGATGAAAGAACAGGCAGGATTCCGGCCTGGGAAGTCTTGCACAAGACAACTGCTTAACCTTACCCAACATATAGAAGATGGTTTCCATGCAGTAAGTGTCTTGTGTTTGTAGACCTCTCAACAGCTTATGCTACAGTCAACCACCACAGGCTCTACACAAAATACTGAATGTGAACAACATGCACCTGACCAAAATGGTCAAGACCCTGATTGAAAACTTCTTGGTTGAGCTGTTTGGAAAGAAGAGTCGTTGGCGCAGGCAGAAGAATGGCCTCCCCAAGGAAGCATTCTGGCCCAACTCTGTTCAGCATTCATGGGCGTAGATATGTCATTGATACTTATTCATTGAGAGGGGGGGGGGGGGGGGGGGGGGGGGGGTGATCTATTGATTCATCCCTCCCTGATGAATATGTATTACGTAAGTATCTACACCCATGTCAACATCTATGTTAACGATCAACCTATATCTACCCTGAGACCAGGAGTTTCATATGTGCAAACGACATGTGTATCACCACCAAAGTGATGACTTCCCTAAGGCAGAAGCCACCTTGTATGAGGGACTTACCAACCTATCCTTGTACTACAAAGATAATCATCTGAAGTCTAATTCAACTAAATCTGAAATATGCGCCTTTCATCTGAAAAACATGCATGCAAACCAGAAACTGAAGATCACTTGGAATGGAACTAGACTGGGACACTGTGATAGTCCTCTCTACATATCTAGGGGTGACCTTAGATAGATCTTTCAAAAGTACAAGGCCTATATCACCAAGCTCAAGGGGAAGGTCAGCTCCAGGAATGCCTTTCTTGGCAAACCGAGCACATCAAACATGTCCTCGTGGAGTGCAATCCCGACAACAATCAGATCTCTCTTATACTATGTTGCAGAGTATGCCTGCACGGATGTGGGAAAGCTCAGCACATGCAACGAAGAAAACAAGCTTACGTTATATCACATGATGTATGAGACGAACGAGGACTGATAACATATATCTTATCTCTGGCATCGCACCCCCTGAAATAAAGAGGGCTGCTGATAACCAGAAGGAACGACTGAGACAAACAGAGGAAGGGAGGACACCCACTGCATTACCACCCACTGCATTCTTGGCCCACTAAGTCACGGAAAGCTTCCTTTCACGCGTGTCTTCAAGAAGACTCAAACTCTGGGAAGACAAATTGAGCTTTAGGACATGCCACTAGTGTATGCCTATGGTGCCATCAGAGAAACTGTCAGCAGGATTCAACCAATCCTTGATGACTTTGCGTAGCCTGAATAGGCTTTGGCAGGCGTGGGAAGATGCAAACCAACATGTTGAACTGGAGATATATCGAAGGTGCGGCAGAATGCGAGTGCGGTCAAGCCCCTCAGATCATGGACCACCTGCTTAATTGTGATCTGGTACATTGAATGT
>JBAMJV010013720.1:22500-26409 GCA_037951105.1 Echinarachnius parma | reverse complement strand
TGTTCTCCCATTGTCGCATTGAATCTGAACCATTACCGGGTTCAGTCGAGGTCACGGCTTCAAAGCTTCTGTTTGCAGGGGCCGCGGCTATCGAGAATTCCCTGCTTTATAATGGATTTAACGAATCAAAACCCTAAACTTAAAGTTCAAATATCGAATATACACTTAAAGGTATGGTGACAAGAAAATCAGCTGAAAATGGCATTTTAGAAAGACACTTTCATGTAGATTTCGAATAAAACAACCGTTTCGCACTTGGAAAATTATTTATAAATGATATGAGGACCTGAAAATTTACTTTGAAAGTGCCCTCCAAAAAAATTGAGTACGGGCGAAGAAAAATGACGTCATCGTTGTGACGTCACATGCAGGCAATCGCAGGATCCCCGATACTCGAATTGTCATAGACGTACCACGCTGAGCGCATCTAATCACGCTGACAGAGAGATATTATTTCGATTTTTTCAATATCTACATACATTTGTTTGAGTTATAATTATGGAGGATCCACACCCAGATTCATCTGATTCTAACAGTGAGCGTGAATTATAGACGAAAGATCTGGATCAGAGTCAGAATCGAGTTTTTTATTGACAGTTCCTGAAGATAAAATTCCAAATTGTGCGTCGGCAGCCAAAATGGAGTGGAAGTGATAGAGGTGCAATCGTACAGTTACTCAACTATTGAAAGGGCCGCGGCAGTCGAAAATGCCCTTCTTTGTAATGGATATATTATAACGAATCAAAACTATCAAATATCGAATTGAATATAAACTTAAAGAGTTACTCAAGTATCGAAACTCTCTGATAACATTTTTCGTTATCCTATTTTTGCTTGTTTGAAGTCCATGTGTATTTTAAACGCGGCAAATTAAAGTCACTTCTTTATAATGAATTCACGATCCAAACGTCCAGTTTGTGCAGCATCGAATAATTATGAAACGCATGTATTTACATTTCTGAAGAAGTCATGCATGGCTGAAATAGTTATCCACCAAAAAAAGTTATTCGTATCAAAGTCGCAAGCAGGGAAGTGGGACAGTGCAGGGAAGATGAGATTATTTCAAATAATTACATGCGTATAAAGTTATAAACACGACTGAAAAGATAAATGAATGATTTATATATATTATGTATTAATAGTGAATGATGCAAGGCGCTTGACTGATACACCAAATTATACGCGTGGAAATTCGTATAATCATTGCGAGTTATTTTGTTTTGTTTTTAATTAGATCTTCGTCGGCATCGTTGATATAGAGATGCGCGAGAGTGAACTTGGGAATAATATTTCGATATCATTTACAAAATTTCGTTTAAAGTTAATGCGAATATAAATATTTAAATTAAAAATATGACATATTATATGCCTTATAAATTATATATAGTGCACGTTGTTGACGCATTATACCAAATTAAAGTGATCTAGTTATTATGTTGAAATGTGCAAACAACTGGCAGATGAGTGATTACACATTAATGTGTATTTCTGTGATCTCACATGTCCACTGAGTGATGATGTTAAAATGTCATGGTAAATGAATGAGCGAAAATGCAAAGTGATTATTCGCCTTACTGTGACTCATTGCACTGACTATGTAAACAATTATAATTATCCACTAGATAATTATAAATATGAACACTTTTGGAAAAACCGAAAGCTGTAAACACGCTTCTTCTATTGGTAATACGAATACAACGAGGTATATGAGAACCGTTAGAGCTCCGTGTAAGTTTGGAGGATTAATCAATAATTCGCGAGACCAGCACCCCCCCCCCTCCCCAATCAATCCAACCTTGCTACGCCACTGGGACTAACCCCCCCCCCCCCCTCCCATCTGTAGCATCCACTTTGTATACTGTACGATAGATGTGTGGCGAGGTCTGCTATAAGATTTGCTGATAGGCGCCGCCTTGTGGCACGGGACGGATTTGAACTTCATTAACCCATTGCCAATAGGAACTTATAGTGGACCAAGGAGGGACCCTGTGGCCGAGAGCACGATCATGACCCAGGACCAGCCCTAGTTCCACTGATCTCTAGATATGCTTGTGTTATCCTATACGGTTGAATGAGTAAGGGCGGAATGTGTGCTCTGCTACGTTCTGCTGATTTGTATGTTATTCTAGCATATTGGCATCGATGAGTTAGAGCCAATGATGCTAATTACCATGGTAAATGTCGCTGGTCCGTAATCGGGCCCCTGCCCCCAGTATTCATATTTTGTACAGGGATTGCAACAGGTTAACGTATTAGGTCTTCGAGGGCGTTCCTTTCTGAATAGGGAAATAGTACACAAAGAGGCGGATGGGAGGAACTCCTGTTGATTGTATGGGTTCCCCAGATCCCAGATGCACTTTCTATCTGGATGTTTGTGACTCCCTTTTGTAGATCAAAATCATGGGCGTATTTACATTTTTATTTAATTTCTTGTTTTGGCACGGGCTGACACATTTTTTTCTCTTTCTTTTCTGTATCTCATCCTTCCCTTAATCACCATAAACACGGGTAACCGAAAATACAATACTATGTCGCCCGAAATATGATTCTTTTGCCCCAAATAAGCTTATTTCCCCCAACGATTGAGTCATATATAATCGAGTCGACAAGGGGTCAATTAGTCACAAATCGAGTCGAGTCGATCTTACAGGGGTCGAGTCACGAGTCGAATCGAGTCAACAGGAGGTCGAGCCACAAGTCGAGTCATTGGTCGATTCGCGAGTCAAGTCATTAGTCGAGTCGACATGTAGTCGTCGTCAAGTCGACTGGTGATGTAGTCATAGAGTCGAATCAATTCAACGCTGGAATGGGGGGGGGGGGGGGTTGCAGCCCCCTTGCCCCTACCTCGAACGCATTATACAGATCAAACAGATGACCCTCCACACAGTGTACTTGTGGTGTGAGGTCCTCTCGCGCGTTGACTTACTTGTTTGCTTCCATTATCAGTTCCCAGTCATTTGCCAGTAGAATTTAAAAATAAAACACACTCAAATGTTACAGTTACTAAATGTATATTTCGGAACTTATTATACCACTATATGAAATTGCAGATCAAAAGGCCATAGGTTTTGTTGCTGTTATTGTTGAAAATGTAACGCCCTTTTTTCACAATTCTGTATAGAGTAAACAGAACCTCTCGCCGGAATATTTTTTTTGGTCAACATCACTTTGTACTTTTGCTCATGACATTCATTTATAGTACGTATATACAGTGCGAGTCAAAAAAAACAAAACCGGACTTTGATAGCTTATAAATCCATAAATCCAAAAGTATATATGTTGATATTGATATCATGTTAAAGCCTGGGAAATACCCTTTAAAATGATATATCATACACTCTGATCACTTCACGCTTCACCGAACGCCACCTAATTATCCAAAGGCATGCAAAAACTACCGTGTCCAAGTTTGCAGTGTTCTTGTTTTGTGAATGGCTGTATCTGTTGTTTGATTGTTAAAGATAACTTCATCCTGCATGTCCTATTCAGGGGCCCCTGCCTCCAAACAGTGTGGTTGCTGATGTGAGAACAGTGTGTGATCCCCTTCCACCCTGATAAACATGACAACACTGGCAACCACCTGATATTTTGTTGTGATTCACCAAAGGATATTCTTGAAATATTAATTTGAAAAAAAACGTAAACAGACGCATTCATTCGTGATAAACACGACAAAAAACCTAAGTCCCCCCTAATCAAAATAGCGTAAAAACGATAAGGTTTTGAGCAAAATAACTTGGCAGGATTGTTCCTACACTGATTGACTAACTTCTCTGTGAAAATGAGATTGATCCGCCATGTAATGCATGAGTGAGCACACATTAAAGGCAAAATTTTCACTTTTCAAAAAAAAAAGTGACAATTTTGCCTTTAATGTGTGCTCACTCACGCGTGACTCGACGGACAAAT
>JBAMJV010013720.1:0-17500 GCA_037951105.1 Echinarachnius parma | reverse complement strand
CTGCTTTACATAATAAATGAATACATTATTAAAGATCAATGTTTTTAATCAAAGTTTTGTCACAAGATTCTTGTATCAAGTCGTTCTGAACCACTTGCGTTTTGAATGAGATTTGCGATGAATATATAGACGATCGAAATAATGTATAGCACATGTATAATCATGCAATGCATTAATCGAAGATAATGTTTGTATTTATAACTCGCTTGTGTTTATAATTAAAGGGATAGAGAGTACAGTTTTGGTCAAACTGAATTTTTGTAACCAAAACTTGCACCAAAGTATTAAAATAGTTATAACTCCATCATGCTCGAAAGGTATACAGAATTATGAACGACTAAGTTTTTAATGAAAAATTGTGCATGTGATGTTTTTGTTAAAATAATTAATAGAGAGATCATCAACAACTAACTATTTAAAAACCTCTTTTGAACATTTTTAACCATTTTATAATTATTTTTGTTTTGATCATTGAATAAACCTGGGGCCCCAGGTTTATTCCGATAGGATATATTTATTGATATTTCAGCCGTCTCTAAATCGATTTCAATCAAATAAAGTTTATTCTGTCATTAAATAAAATTGTATGCTCTTTCATAACAAAACTCAACTATACCAAAACTCAACTATGATCATATCCCTTTAATATGATAACGCTCATCATTATTATCATCACCATCATCACCAACATCATCATCATCATCATCATCATCATCATCATCATCATCATCACCATCACACTCGTCATCACCATCGTCACCATCATCATCATCATCCTCATCCTCACCATCATCATCATCATCATCATCACCATCATCATCATCATCATCATCATCATCATCATCATCATCATCATCCTCATCCCCACCATCATCACCATCATCATCATCATCATCATCATCATCATCATCATCGTCATCATCATCACCATCACCACCATCATCATCATCATCATCATGACCATCATGACCATCATCATCATCATCATCATCGTCATCATCGTCGTCATCATCATCATCTTCCGTTTTGTACACTCTTTATGCATATGCCTGAAGATACGCACGGCAGTTTGTCGGACCTTGCTCCTGTCCCTGAATTTGAATGTGACATTGGTATAATACACCACGTCCCTGGCCGAGTACAGTACTATTTATTACTCACCAAACCATATCACGTCACAGCCGTATTACGCCCCTCGTGAAAGAGGAGGCTCCATAAACGCAAACATAATAAACACACATCTGCACAGCATCACGTAATCTCGTAAAAAAACCAGACGCACGTCACAATATGTCATCGACACAAGTTATTATTTGCTTTTAATTGCGGTACGAAGAAGGGCTAAATTGACATGTCAAGAAATAATATTGATAGCCGTAATGTACTAGTATTCGCTGCCCGAGTGCGTATGGACATTATACCCGCAATAAACCTCGTTACGAAGGGCCGACATACTACCCTGGGACAGACTATTATACCCTAGGAGCTTTCACGACCAAACAAAATGTAATCATGATACTAGATTATAACAAGGTTCAATATTCTCTTCGACTCTATCATTATAATAACAATGATAGAGAAGCAAGGACAGCAATTAGAAATTTACATCGATCCTTACATCTGATGTATCTGATGTATTACATCTGATGTATTTGGCTGTGTAATATACGAGGCTACATGAAGTTCGGGCCATTGCAAAAGTTTGCCTGGGTATTTTTGATGAACACGACACGCCACGACAGCATTGATATCAAAACAGAAAATAAATCTATACGTGTGAAATTATAAATTATAATATGACTTGCGTAGAGAAATTACATGATGGATGTGTATAAATGGATCATAAATCAAACGGTGGCATTTTGCTTACTGTTACCATGGTTACTGGATAATTGCATCATTCATGTCTATCCCAGTCGTATAGCTATAATCACTATTAATATGAATGAAATACTCAATGTTTTGAGACTTCTTTTTATACCTATTTTGACTGTACCACTGGAGGAACATGAAACGCCATCTGAGGATGCGCTATCAACAGCGAGTTACGTAACTAACTGACATAGCAGCAGACTCGGCAACCATGGCAACAGCGGTTCCTTATACCCGCTGTAGTAAGTGCATGTTCAGATGACTTTTCATTTGTATACCGTTTGAAAACATGACCGCCTCCAATCATCTGTCAAAACGGATGTTATTGGTCTCAAACACATTTATTATTTCCATTATTGGCGATACCCAAGAGACTAGAACCGACAGGAATGATGCACTAATCAGTAAAAGTATAGGCGAAAATGCCAGCACTTGGATTCCATTTGATATTAATCGAATCTGATATCTGAAAAGTTCTGAATACACACATTCATGTGTTGAATCTGACACATTTTATTTAATATAGTTGTGATTTATATTACATCGGAACCAACAACCATGAAGTACTATTAAAGGCCCGGTCACATATCACCGAATAGCGTAAACGGATGCCCGACGAATAGAAAATTTGCGAAATAAAATATATGCACAAAACATTTCATCGGAAAGAACAACGTACATCGCCCGACAAGGAACGGACAATAAACACATACCAACGGAAACGAACGGATTGAAAGTTATACTCTCCGTCGGGTATCCGTTAACGCTATCCGGTGATATGTGATCGGGCCTTTAATGCAATCAAGTTCGTTTCGACCCTTTATCGTATTCTCTTATATCACAGGGAGATCATCACGGATGGATCCGCGTATAGCGTTGTCGTGGGGACCACAGACATCGGCGACCTCGCCGCGACGCACCAATCCGAAGTCGTCGAAGACATCTTCGTCCATCCCAACTACCACCCGGACTTCACCGACTTCGACCTCGCCCTCCTCAAGCTGAGAAGACCCTTGAACCTGACTGATCATGTGACGACCGCTTGTCTTCCGACGCGGTCTATGGAGGGCGCTTTCCAGCCCGGTCGGGCCATCACGATGGCGGGGTGGGGCACTCAATATCAGGGAGGTGTGTATACTTCTCGATTACAGCCTAACCTGTATTAGAGGCCACCTGTCTTTAAGTATAACAGCATACATGCCTTAAGTGGCCGACTTAAGTGACCCATAAGCGAGGAAATAATGTTATGAAACCTGTCTATAGAGGTCACCTGTCTACTGTGACCACTTTTCTTGTTTCCCTTTAAGGGAAACAAGAAAACCACTCAATAAGTGGTCACTATACACATGTTTTACTGTATAATTTGTTTTCATAACTTTGAGTTTCGTTTGTCAAAACAAAATTGTATTCTTTCTTGTAACTATGAGCATTGTGAATATGACATTGAATTGCTTGCCTAATTGAATTGATTTTATGTGTACTTTCCGAGTCTCTCTTTTGAATATTATTATTGTCCATATCAATTCATGTTTTATCAAATTAATATACTGAATTGAATTGTTTTAAATTGAATTTAAAAAAACAATATCATATTAACATTTCTTATCCGTATAGGTCTTCTGAACAATCAGTTGAGGCAAGTGACAGTCGCGATATTTTCAGGCAAGAGTATACTCAGCTTGTGGCCCAATCATTCAACATATAATCTATTATTAAAAAACAATTAGAGCATCCTTATACTTAAATATATCATATATACATAACTGAATTAAATCATATACGCATTTTAAATAATAAAATTAAACAACTTTTTTTCTGTAGGTCGCCTGACCAACCAGTTGAGAGAAGTGACCGTTGCGCTCGTTAATCGCACGATTTGCAGACGAGAATACCTGCCGGACCCAATAACGGACAACATGATATGCGCTGGGCCGAGCGAAGGCGGGAAAGACTCTTGTCAGGTGTGTTATTATTATTATTAAAAAAATAAAATAAAACAAATTACGTATTTTATAAAATGTTCTCGAAGTATATAAATACATGTTTCTTCATATGTTTGTATATACATGGTATATAAGATGTATGTATACACATCGTAAAGTGGGCTTTTGGAATGGATATCAAAGTGAGAATTTATACACACGAAGAAAGTTGGGAACAATAAATAATTAACAAAGATGCTAAAACGTATATTTTTAATGATTTTCTTCAATAATTAGGGTGGCAGGTGAGATACAACCGTCATGACCGTCACAAAGCTTGGGGTTGTATTGAGGTAGTATTGGGGGCGTCTATCAGTAGCATAACTCTTTGTCGTTCCTTTGATTATTTGTCGTGTTCATGTGTTCACCTTTTTGCTTATTTTGTTAGGTTGTTTCTGATGTTTCTCTCGCAACAGGGTGACAGTGGAGGTCCGACCGTCACGAAGCTTGGAGACCAGTGGTGGCTCATATAGGGGTAATCATTGGGGGTGTAGGTTGTGCCGTGTCGGGTTTCAGAGGGGTGTCTGCCAGGACCATCATCTGTTGCTGTGTTTGTGATGTCATTTTTTGGGGAGTGTTTATGATGTTTCTCTCTCAACAGGGTGACAGTGGAGGTCCAGCCGTCACAAAGCTTGGAGACCCGTGGTGGCTCATAGGGGTAATCATTGGGGGTGTAGGGTGTGCCGTCCGGGTTTCAGAGGGGTGTCTGCCAGTACCATCGTTCTTAGTCGTCCTGTGGATTGTTTGTTGTGTTCATGACTGTGTTCACCTTTTGCTTATTTTGTTAGGTTGTTTATGATGTTTCTCTCGCAACAGGGTGACAGTGGAGGTCCGACCGTCACCAAGCTTGGAGACCAGTGGTGGCTCATAGGGGTAATCATTGGGGGTGTAGGGTGTGCCGTACCGGGTTTCAGAGGGGTGTCCGCCAGTACCATCGCCTTTCAAGACTGGATCAACCCCATCTTCGAAGGAGGGGAGCCAGTAAAGAGTAAGAATTCTGGCTAAAGCCCATCCGATGCAATATCTCCTCCCGTTTGGTTGATTTTTGCTATGCGATTGAAGATGATGAAAATAATAAATATAAAAAGATTAATAAGAAATTATGTGATAATATTCATTATTACTTTTAAAATATACTGACTTTTAGCGAAATTTAATTTGGAAGGAACTTCTTTAACTTTCAAAACTGGTGTTTTGTTTAAAACATAATAACTACCAATTTGCAAAATTTGAATGACAAGAAATTCAATCAGTATTGATTTTTTGTTACAATTATGAAAATACATCGTATAATAATCGGTCTGCAATCGACATTATAATGAGGTGAAGTATCATGCGTTTTTTTAATCAGTCATGGAAATAATAACATAGTATAAAATCAAATCAAATCAATAATAATATTTCCTTGCAATATATCTTCCTTTGACAAGAGGTCGTTACATGCAGTTAGTCAGTGTTCCATTACCAGGAAAGCATGCATGAATGATGTGTTAAATCATATCAAATGAGATCAGATCACGCCAAATCAAATCAATTGTGTAATGTATAACATTGTTATTCCATTATCGATCTCTTCCTTTGACAAGAGGTCGTTACATGCAGTGAGTCGGTGTTCCAGTGCCAAGGTGGATGGTGCGTACCACACTACGCAAAGTGCGACGGCTACCCCGACTGTACCATGGGAACAGACGAGGCTTACTGCGGTGAGATTTGTTTGTTTGTTCGTTCGTTCGTTCGTTTTTTCCGTTTTGTTGTTGTTGTTGGTTGGTGTGTGGGTTGATTTTTTTTATAGTTTTTTTAACGTTCGTGTGTTTGTTTGTTTATTTGTTTGTTCTGTTTGTTTGCTTCCTTTTGTTGGTTGGTTGGGCGAATTGGTTGCTATACTGTTACTCATTACGTAATCATTATTCTAATTAATATTATCATTTATCTAATTTATGTCATGCAGACGGAGTTCTCAAGCTGTTCGACCCGTTCTTCTACCGTCGCGTCGCTAACAGATCGTCGATGTACGCGGTCAGCGCACGGGACGTACAAAAGTGTGCCAGAGCGTGCCTTGATGCGCCTTTCCCCTGTCGTGTATTTGAATTTTCCCGCGTCGACTATGGACAGGTATACGAGTGTTTGATTGGCGATGACGTCACCGCGATGGTCCAAGTTCCGCTGGCGGACGCAAAGAGGACCGAACTGGTACAATTCATCAGGAAGACGAGCTATAATATATCGAGTACGTCACCTTAACACAATGTGTTTTCTGTTTGTTTGTTTGTTGTTGTTGTTGTTGTTGTTGTTGTTGTTATTGTTTTTTTTTTTTTTTTGGGGGGGGGGGGATATAGGAAGGATTACAAGTTAGAAAGTCAGTGGAGAATGGTTAAATTTGTTCCCATTTGGTCGCAAGACGTTCGTATATTTCTTCATAAAGGACACATAAAAATGTGTTGTATAACAATTACAAAGTATAGTATTATCTGGATTATTTTTAATCAGACGCAATCATGATCAATATAAATGTATGATAATACAATTTAAAAAAACCTGTGTATAGTGACCACCTATGGGAAAGAAGGAAAGTGGCCACTGAAGACAGGTGACCGTTATACACAAGTTCTATAACACTATTTTCTCTGCAGTGGAACACTTTTGGTGACCACTATACAGGGTGGCCAAAAAAAACACGGAACGGGGCACTTCCCAAAATATAGAAACAAAATGATTATGTTCATCAGATATGAAAAACGATACCACGAACAGTAATTTTGGTCGTGTAATTTGTTGTTTTAGGGCGCTCTGTGTGACACCGTGTCAGGTTCCCATTTTTGTCTATTTTTACCAAATCAGGGCCTGATAAATTGCACTTACTGCCCGTCATACCATCGGACAACGAGCAATACGCGCGCTATTATGCGTTATTGTGCATTCAGCTGTGTGCCGAGAGAATGGGCATGGTTGTTCGACGCTATGACGGGCAGGAAGTGCGATTTATCAGGCACTGATTTGGTAAAAAATGGACAAAAATGGGAACCTGACATGGTGTCACTCAGAGCGCCCTAAAACAAAAACTACACGACCAAAATTACTGATCTTGGTATCGTTTTTCATTGGAAAGGACACCCATATCCGATGTACATACTCATTTTGTTACTTTATTTTGGGAAGTGCCCCGTTCCGTTTTTGTTTGTTGTTTTTTTGGGGCACCCTGTAGCCTATATAGGCAGGTCAATTGACTGTTATTGGCCAGATTGGCGGGTGGCCACAAAGACAGGTATGACTGTTTACCATACATGTTTTGTTTGTTTGTATCACCAGTCGGTAGAGATACAATCTTCTCAGCAGGCTCTGATGTCATCCTCAGTCCGTCTTACTTCCCAATGGGATCCCAAGACGTCACTACCAACGTATTGTCCTGGTTCATCCGTCTACCCGAATACGCATACAACACCATCACCTTCAAGATGCTAGCACAAACAGGTACAAATCGTAAAATTAATAATTTTTGAAATAAGTTCCTCAAGATTGTTAGGCATATTGAAAAGGAGACTTCCAATCTTTGAGTTAAAGAGGACCCTTTAAATTTGTTTTGATTATGTTGGGGCCCGTTTTACTTCCTAAACTATGTAAACGATTCCCAAGACGAGGGTAACATCCGTCTACCAAATCACACATACAACACCATCACTTCCAAAGATGCTGGCAAAAACGGGTACGATCACCAATTCCTCGAGATGGTTGGACATAATTACTGGGAAAGGGCCAAAGGCCCTTTTGTATAGACTTGTTTGTTTTTACTTTGGGAAGAGGCACGTTGTACGGTTCCATCTAAAAGACATATAGTTCAGACGGTAGAGCACACACGGTCTAGCAATCAAGAAGGCAATGGTTCGAATCCTAGCTACCTAAGCCCATGGCCAGGCCAGGGGCCCTTTCTTATGAAAGGGTATAATTTAAAGATCGTCTTAACTGTCACGTTTTTGCTAGTATACTTCCAACCTTGTCCTTTGTTATCTGAACAAACGCAATCTGTAAGTCCGTAGATCAGTCACAGTCACTTGACATTTAAGACGGTCTTAGCTAAGGCCCCTGTCTTCTTTGTAAAAGCTTTTTTTATGTCTATTAATATATTATCCCTTTTGTGGTTGTTTATTTGATATCATAATTATTGTTCTCGTATTCTAAACAGGTCACGCTGACTGCGGACAGTTCTCGTCCTTCGCTCTCCTGTCGGTGAACGGAGCGGCGAACGCGACGGTCGATGTCGACGGAAAGGGAAAGATCGGAATGTCAAAATGTCTTGGTGACTTCGTTCGCGGCGAGACATTCAATATCGAGGCGGTCGAAGTCCTGGTCAAGTTCTACTCTTCCAACATGTTGAATATAGGCTTCATGCTCGAATATAATGCACGTAAGATAAGAAATATTAATGTTATATTGTTAAATTGTTCAATTCAAGTCAATCATTAGTTCAAAAATGGTTATATGATTTAAAAAGATCTTGTTGCGAACAGCTTAATTGTGATTATAATTATATTATTATCATTGCTATAACTATCACAATGTAAACATTACATTTACATTGTGACTAAAAAACAAAGCAATTGTAAATCTACATTTCATGTAGTACTGGTGAGCTTGTGTAAACTTATCTTCTCAAAATATCAATTTTGAAAAAAAATGTTCAAACTATTTTGTATTACGACGCATATGATGTTCACACTTGATGATTATTAAAGCTTATTAGCAATATACGGTTCATCAGCGTTTGGTATATATGTTCAGTCAAAAACGATGTAATATTCATCTCGGCTTTAAATGTATACATGTTTTTTTCAAATTCACCCTCTTTTAACTTGGTCGGCATTGTATTATCTAAATAGGGTTGTAAAATCGGGTATGTATTTACAGGTTATACACTTTAAAGTGTTTTTTCTTTTCTTTTCGGAAAGGTTGGCTTTGCAATGAGACATTCATCGTATCGCCCGGGTCCCTACATTCGCCTCGCTTCCTCACCTCAGACAAGGTATACCCGCCGAACGTCCGCTGTCACTACTCGATCACCGCCCCAACTCATCTCGTCGTCAAGCTCGACATCGAAGCCTTCATCATCGAGCCGGACGAGTCTGAGGGCGTGTGCGCGTACGACAGTTTCGGCGTCTACGATGGCGACAATGAGAACGCGCCCCGGCTCGCCTGGCTTTGCGGCTTCAGCACCCGACCGTTCAAGGTTTGTTACGGTTCATTGTATAGGATGTTTTAAAAGGTGTCATCAGTGAGGTAGCTACGGGGTGGGGGGGGACCCCACCCACCCAATCAGTTCAATCGACCACGCTACGCCACTGAGGTTTAGGCTCCTTTATCTACATTGAATAGTTACGCCAACAGCACGTTGATCATTCAAATACTATATATGTTTCTTTAAAGCGAATAGTAAGCAAATAATTACCGTTGGTCAAGGCAATGGCACAAACTATCACTTCCGAGGCAATCTGGATGTAGCTATCTTTCCGAAGCGAAGCTGAGGAAAGATAGCGTATACATTCAGATCGCCGAGGAAGTGATGGTTTGCCATCGCCTGAAACCAAAAGGTGATTATTTGCTTTATATTCTACATTGGAAACATTTCACTGGTAGCTAGGTCTACGAGAAAGACAACTTAAACTGCTTTTAATGTCTAGGCCTAGTTCTAACACTAACACTACAGTTACCGGTACTAGACTTTGATCTACTTACCAACAATGGCTATTCCAATTGTTTAACTCCATGAAAATTCCATAGCCCAAGGCTATAGGCTAGCACTTGGGTCTATATAAAATGAAAGTGAACTCCAACTCCAAGAAAATTGTAATCAATGATGATGAAACACTAAAAGAGTTCAAAAGTCAACGTTCTAAAGTCTAAACGTCAGAGTCATGGCAAGCGGTGTACGATACATATACAGTGCAAAGTACGCATTACATTTGTAATTCGCGCAACACACACATCCGCGGTTGCATTGAATTGACCGTGCAGTGTGTGGCTATTCAAATCCCGTATTAAATGAAGCAGACCTACCGTACCCGGTACCTACAATACAACGGTAGTGTTGGAGTCATACTTCTATGGTCTGCTGAATAGTGCGGAATTTGAATACACACTCTCCACAGCAATTCAATGCAATCGCGGGGTGTAGATAGTACCTTACCAATTATCTAGTGAGTGCAACGCACTTTCACCCAAGATATCTACATAGTGTAACGAAGTTTTCTTCTCCCATCAATGATGGGCGAAACTATGTTTCATCACGTGATTACCTTTTGACCAATCGAAGAGCAAGATTATAAGTATGTGGAATATAATTATAACATATTATTATATACAAAGTCATGCAGAAGGAAATACATGTATAAGTATTCATAATTATATCAACTATTGTTAGAGCCGTAATTATCTACATATGTATGCATTTTCATCTCTTATTTCACTGGTTTGGTAGTAATATTTTGGTGTACAATAATCCGCGAGATTGGTTATCTTTCTTCCACATAACTTTAATAATGATGTCTTTACGACCAATACCACATTTTAAACTATTCCAGGTGACATCGACCACCAACCGTCTCCACCTCGTCTTCGTCTCGGACGAATCGCAGCAGTACCGAGGCTTCGTTGCGTCGTTCACCTTCGTCGATCCCCTCAATGATGCCCAGGGGAAGATGACGGATGCCACTGATGAGAGCTACGACGCGTCCTCGTCATCGGCATCGGGTATGTATAAGAGAAGTACTTAACTGGCACTTAAAATGACCATTAAAGGACCTAAAGAATAAAACGTACTTTGACACTTATTCCATAGTTGATGACTTGAAACATATGTCTGCCGAAAAAAATTCCATGAAAATAATCACAGTAGAGATTTAAGACTAATTTTCTGATGCCAAATCTCACTTAGCAGCCAGTTTACGCCCCACCCACATTTAGGGTCCGGAATCGGCAGCGTGATTGACATGTGCTTGACAATTCATTGGCTTACGTCATGACGCGTCATCTACAGAATTTAGTTCACTAGTCCGTTCTTTAGATGACGTCACATTTTGGCGATTTAAAAGGGGCGTCCCCAGGACAATTAGATATTTACTAATTACCCCAAAATTGATTGATTTCATGTGAAATGGTTGCCAAATTATTTTTCTTCGGGCAAAATTACGTACAGAGAGCCTTATTGTGAAAATTAGGCCCTCTAGACGCTGTAGTTCCTTTAAGGATGCTGCGACGTTGAATGTAGGTAGCGTCATTTTTGTAAAAGATACGATTCGGTGAGAGAGTTGAATATACAGCTCAATGGAATCCGAATCCATTGATTTATACTGCAGGCTCAAAACCACTAAATATGCACCATTCGGCGAAATAGGTGTCGCACACATTCTACTTTGAATAAATCAACATATTGACAAGTTTGCATGACTGGCAATCATTAGTAGTTTTTAGTACAATATAATCTATAAATGCTGAAAAATTGAACAATAAAACATCATTATTCAGGAAGTTACAAGCTTTTAAATATGGTAAACATAGCAAAAACCACGTGTCGCAAACCTAAAATTATACATATTTGTCATGTTTTTGAAATGAAAACATGCCCTCTGATGAATAGAAATTATACTAAAAATCGTGTATCGCTATACTCCTCAAATAAAAAAAGATAATCATGTATTAAAGTAAGATTGAATGCAATAATTTTACAAATAAAAATTGTCGCAAGGTTTCGTGAAACATACGTTACCGTGACTTCTAACCCCCCTTACTTACCTTACCTCTAATTTAATTTCGTGTTTCTTTCGTCCTGAATTAACTTCATACTACCTCACCTCGAAACCATAACAATAGAAATGCTATTTGGATTTGCACTATGAAATAAAGATACAAACGATTGCGTGTTTCTGACCGTATAGATAAGAAAAGTAACCTACGTTACCACCGCTATCAGAACTAAACAACAAAATGAATACAAGAAAGTTACTAAACATTAACACATGGTACCCTCATCCATGTGAAATAATATTAACTCATCCGCAACTATACATCGTTTGTGAAACTCAGGTAGAACTGAAAATGAAACATGCGTTACCGTAACATACGTTACTGTTCATTTTAAAACTTTCATTTAATTTAGTAAAATTGTAACCGCTCGCCCGCGAACAAGTGCTTTCTAGCGCCATCTGGCGTCGTACATTTGCCTAGCTACATTTTTAGCAACCCATGGTATGTCACACCGTTAGCATGTTCTCAAGCATGGACAGCAAATATTTGAAACAGTTGGCTAACGGCGATTGAAGTTTGATTCGATGTGTATACCAAATGACATCGAATTATTGGTTATTAATGAATATATGAATCCTTTCATATATATGCTTGATCAATGGGCGTAAACAAAATCACATCTTAGGTGGATTTTCAGGTACTGTAGGCTACTATTTACACAGTCAGTGTTGTAACGTAGGTTTCATCTCAGTAACGTAGGTTACTATTTCATCTATACTCTTAAAAAGCTATAATTTTGGAGACAACGGTTTGCACTAAGAATATGTAATATGCCTTGATAGAAACGTATGTTCCAGGGACTAAAAATCAATCTGAAATTCATATGTGGAGGAAGTAAAAACGATGTGAGATATGTTTTAATTTTGCACTTAGAATTTGTAATAATATGCATGAATAAGAACATATGCTTCAGAAAAGAAAATCATTCTGAAATTCAAATGTGGAGGAAGTAGGAATGATGTGAGATGTGTTTAATTTGCAATATTTTCGTACCTCTTACCTTAGAGTTAAATCATTGCTAACCTTACGCATGCGAGGCTCGGTCCCTATATTCAGATGTAACATGGTTTACATGATGAACATAATATTATTATGCTAAAACTTAATTTAGCTGTTTTTACTTTTTAATTCAGATTTCACACTAATAGTATTTCTCTGGTCTCTCTTTACCTTAAAGGGCAATGAAACTATGGCTTTCGGTTATCATTATCGTTTAGAGGGTGAACAGACATTTGATTTGATACATAACTTGGCAATTTTGGCCTCTTGGATCCCATGAAATCCTTACGTGAACATACTCACATTTTACTAATTCTTACGGCGGCAAAAGATGATGGGAGCGGCCATGTTCTTGTAATTACCCGACATGCTTTGCAAACGCTGACGTATGTGCTTAGGGATGAACAAAAAACTTTTCACTGATTTCAAAGCATCTACAAGTATTCAGACAATGGTTTGAATTGGTGGTATTTAAATGCATTATCATATCATTGACCGTATACCACACAAACCTAATAATGGCGGCCTCCAGTGTTCGCGTGAATAGTGGTATACCCGATAGAGTTTTGACATATTTCTTCCAAAGCAGAAATCTGAGTCGGAGTAATGTTACATATAATAAACAGTAGGATAAACTCTATTCTTGAGTTGCATTGCCCTGTAATTTAATTCAAACATATAGAGAAACTGACCAGAAATAAAATGTGATTAAAAGAGGGCAAAGAAAATGGGATTCCAACGGAATATTATATTACTGAGTCAACTCGGGAACAACTCAGCGTAGGTTCAAACTGCCTTCACATTATTGAGGTCATAAGATGCAGATTAGAATTAAAATTGTTTTCTTTGATGCAAATATGAATTTGGTAGTACAATTGTTTGATGTAAGAGTGATGTTAAAGTAACAGTTTAAAACAAAAACATTTGTATAGCTTTTATGCACTTTTCCGCAAGCTCTTTTGTGTGTTCATAATTATGACGCCTGTGACGCTTATTTGAAATAGTATGTTTATTATCATAATTCTGGTCATTATCATTGTTCACATCATGATTGTTCCGCGGTTATTTTGTACTATGGAAACTGTGATAACATTATTATATTACATTTTTCATTTGTGCATGTATTACACATTTGATGTATGCATCAACTGTATGATTTGTATTATTTTCTTAATATGTTTTTGTTTTCAAATTTACGTCAAATTAAAAATATTATGTATCATAATGCTGTGACATCAGATAATCAAAAAAAAAAACATTCACACCCTTTAGCATCTAGGAGTAGAAAGGAGTATATATTGTTTTAAAATGCAAGTAATATCTTTTACAAACAAAATACGTGCCGGATATCTTAATAGTTTGTACAATAACAAATGTTGAGGGTTTAAGTGTATATCAATGCAACTTACGTGAAACCTACGTTACCTATATTAAGGGTTCTTAAATGGTAATAATGTTATCGGAATAGAATTTATATTGTAATATTTATAAACGTACATAATGGAAAGACATTTGTCTATTGCCTAAGCAGTCAAGATATGTATATGCAAGACAAATAAGGGGAGTACTAGGTGGATTCACACGACCTGATCGGAAGTTATTGATATATGATTCTTCAAAGTTAATGATTATCACAAAGTAATATGAAATACGTCCTTTGGAGGCAAATATTGCTTTGAGACATATAAAGGAATGTCTAGAGCAGTTGGTAATGTTGACATTGGAAGACCTCTTCTACTCCGATCGTATCCAGGTGTGTGTTTTATTTGTGTAACATACGTGATTCATATGCGAAACATACGTTACTAAAGTTTAAACAGACACTTGGTTCCTTATCATTTCATGATAATGTGTTGTTTTAAATATGTGATACAGGCATCCAACTGGAAACTGTCAATGCATGAGTAGGGCTGCCATGGTCAAGAATTATGTAAATACAAGGAACGACGCGGGATATATAGTGGAACACCTGATCCACCTTCACCAACACCCTAATTCCCAGTGGCTAACAATTATCATGTGATTGGAAAGAAAAGTAATTTCCTTTGAAATTATAATCGTCGCATTGAATTTTGTAGCTAGCAATAAAAAATTAGTTTCAACGTGCCTTCCTGTAAAAATAAAATACTGCCAATTAAAAAAAAGTGCAGTAACGTAGGTTACGCAGATGAAATTGACATGTTAAACTGTAAGTTTGAGAAAATTAGAAGTTCACAACATTACGTGCTCATATTTATCTAAAATATAATTCAAAGCCCCCTCTTTCATTATGTTCGTGTCACAAAGATTTTGAGAAAAGTTTATTTTTTCAAAATTCCAAAATCCGAGTTGTACATATTTAGTGGTTTTGAGCCTGCATACATTAAATTACGCTTGTGCTGCTATAGATTGCTTTAATAGTTCAGATTATTATGCAGTTGTTCAACAGACCAGTATTATTTTGATCGTCTTGTGTGCAACTTCAACTTGCTTTGGTGTCAAGCCGTAAATCACGTTTGCTAATGTGACCACAATACATACCATTTTAATATATAATGTACAATATGTATGTTCTGTCTTCATGTACAGCTGATGAATCTTGGAACGAACAGACACCATCCCATCAGATCGATGAGGTAATTACCCGCAACACGAGTCCTCGCACGACCGTCGCACTGACTCCGCCGCACCGTCGCGTCACAACGCAGTCAAAATCGGCCATTACCAAGGAGACCAAGCATCACACGTACGTGGAAGTCACCCTCAAACAACCCGCTTTACCTTCCATCACTCGCGAGAAGAGCGTCAGAATCCCGACCGAGGCCGTCTTCAAAATCATTCTCGCCGTGCACGTCACCGTCTTCGTGGTGGCGGCGATCGTTTTCTCGTTCTTCTACTGCCGAATAAAGCGGGAAAACGCGAGACTCAATAAATACCTGCGAATTTATCGCAACGGGAACATGATCCAGCTGTGACAGCATTGAGAAGCAAGAATGAACTATCTGAACATTTTTGTTAACAATTTTGGTAGACCCACTAAAGGGCCCAAATCAAACATCTACATACAAAAAAACACGACCAAATAAACAGTATTAATTTTTATCTTTTCTAATGAAAGAATGCTTTTTCTATATGTTTTGTAGCAATTAATGACAAATGAGTTAGTTTGGGCTTTGACATGCGAAGACAAAAGGTCATGTGAGTGTAAAATGGTACGCCCGATCTTCTCGTTTCGCGGATTTTAAAAATATGCTTCACATGTTGCCGATCGAGCAATCAGGGGGGCATCAGGGGCGTATCGTGGTCACATTAATGGGGGGGGGGGGGGGGGTGGGGCTCGCACATTATGTTAGGCCACTGGTGGAATTCTTTATTTGTATTGCTTTATTCTTTCACAAATTTTCCCCTGTCTTATTTTTTGTCAAATTATTGGGGCATGTGCCCCCCGGAGCTACGCCACTGGGGGCATTATGTTCCCTAGCTTTTTCAAGATTAAAATGGGGGGGGGGGGGGCACTGGGAGATCTCGTGGGCGTTGTGAGAACCCTGCCCGATCATCCACTGCCTTTATACATCCTGCAGGAACATTACATCATACACGTCATACAGAAGTCATGGAACTATATTGAATTTCATAAAAACTAGTTAAAGGGGAAGTCATGTGGATTTAACAAAAAAAATAATCAATCATGAAGCTAAATATATAGGAAACCATCTCGGAAAGGCTGAGCAAATTTTTTAAAGAAACAAAAAAGGACACAGTTTTACCGGGTTTGATTTACCTTCTTTTTTTTAACCATGATGTCATACTCGTGTATCACGTGTTTTTAATGCGTAATCACGTGTTTTAAATACGTATAGATACGTTTCCAGTGTGTACATAATCGTTTGTGTGTTTCTGTACATATCTCGTGTGTATGTGGAGTCATAAACCTACGTGTAGATGTGTTCATTTAAATATGTTTGACCGTTCGTGTTCATGTCTGATAAGTGCAGATAACTTGACGCATATTGTTCGATATTATATTTGGCCATTGTTTTTGTTTAATGTATTTCCACAATTATAATGTATACTATCCAAATGGGAATATCATATAATCTATAATTCACAATGTTTACATGCGATTTTGAAGAACGCAATTATTATTAGGTATTAACAATATTACAAGTAAAGTTGCATTATTTGAAAGAAAGGTAAATGACTAGTATGTTTAGTTGAATATTGAAAACTGATTTAAATTTGTTTTTATAGTATTATTATTGCTGATTACGAAAATGCTGTATTCCGTGTTCTTCCAGTATATTGAAATATTTTCGCGTTTATTCTGTTTACTTAAGGTGCTGTCACATATCACCGGATATCGTAAACGGATGCCTAACGGATAGGGAACATTTTTCGAAATTAAATTATCCGGTGGTGAAATTCGTCTACATAGCGTCATGCACAATACATTCCGCCAGATAGAACAACGTATATCGCCTGACAATAAATGCATACGAACGAAGACGAACGGATTTAAAATGTTGCTCTCCGTCGGGCGTCCGTTTACGCTATCCGGTGATATGTGACCGGGCCTTTACATACGGAAAACTTGCACAGGCCTACTTAACATTATGATTTCATTAACCAATTATTCTTACCTTATGTGTGTTTATCACATTTTATACACATAGGTTAATACAAGACTAGTGTCGGATTGGAAACTATATGTATTTATCTAAAAACTTCCTATTTGAACATCGTATATTATATATAGTAACATTGCATTTTTGCATCACATGCAAGAACGTTCAATTCTATAATATTTAATATAGGTGATGATGCAAGTGTTTACTGCTGTACATTATTTAAATTATTAGCTACGACTAAATCATTAA
>JBAMJV010013719.1:0-17295 GCA_037951105.1 Echinarachnius parma | reverse complement strand
GTAACCTTTCACCGCAACATGTGATTAAGTGGAACATGGTTTGATAGTGGTACAAATATTATTTTAAGTTAACAAAATACATGAAAATAGAAATGTAATGAGGCAATTTTGGCCGTCACAAAATAGCATGATTTGAGCAGTAATTCCACCAGTAAACCCCCCCCCCCCCCCCCCCCACACACACACACACACTCCCAGTCAGATCATAGCCCAAATAACCCTGCCTGGTTTAAGGGTTAACATATAGGGCATAGGCCGTAGTGACTCAACAGTTAACATTGTAGCCTACATCATGATAAATATATTTCACCTTTGTCTTGTCTTTACTTAGTTTACTTAATATAGCTAGTCATTAAAAATGTATGAGACACCCATTTCCATTTGGCTTGCCATTGTTCATAAATACTTAAAAGTCATGCATAACTTATTTTACAAACATCTTTATGAAACAACCCCAGGGCCAGGCCGAGGCCATCACCGGTCTTACTCTTACTCTGTACTGTTTTAATATTCTCTATAGACTATACTACTCAATTTCAAGTGCTAATTGCCTCAACATTGTATTTTGAACGGTGCATATAATGACGTTGAGGCAATGATACTTGCTACTTAGTGATAGATTTGTCGATCTAGACTAGGGCCTAGCCTAGGCCAGAACTGTCTGTAGCTATACTATAGACCAAAACAAAAAAATTCATGCGAAAATACATGGCCAAAAGCCTGGCAGGACTTCGTAATCAAGGCTATTATATGCACTAGATATCTGCCTTATTATTATTGACGGCAGCCAGTGAATTTTGGATGACGTCATTACTAGTCTTAGTAACAAGCGCTTTCACTTTTACAAATAATGATTAAACACTCACGTCACGTTTTGGTAGACGTGACGATTCGAGTTTTACCGGCATGGAAAACGACAAATTGTTGGGTCACTTTACCGTGACTGTTCGTAGATTTGGGTGACCTGTTTCACAAAAGGTACAGAACCGTGAACGTGACGTGACCGTGACGTGAACGTGACTGTTCGTACCAAGCCCAATTTTGAGTATTTCGGGTTGTTTACGACCATTTTCGTTAGCGTAATTAAGCCATTAAACTTTCCGGTAGCAAAATTTCTTTGGTAACCCCTGAAAATATAGGTAAATATCTGTCAGTACACAAAAATTGGTGAAGATCCCGGATTGGACTAAGAGTGACCTTTGACCTTGAACTTGGTGCATTTTTGAAAAATTCAAACTTTGAGGGCGCTTTACTCGAAAACGACTTTAACAATCACGCTCATTTTTTTTTTAATCTGTAAAGGAAGTAAAGGTCTTTAATACTCTAAAAGATTAGAGCAAAATATCTATTAATTTTTAAGCTATGGGCATCCAAACATGCTTAAAAAAACTTTAATTTTTCGCTTAAAGCCATTTTCGGTGACCTCGTACGCGAAAACGAAAACTCGACCCGCGACCTAATGAATACATCTTGTAGAGATGACAAAGTTCTTCCAATTTCCAGACAATGAGAGCTCTGGCCTTTCAATTTTAGCTACAGCAGATAATCAAAAATGGCCAAAATGTTAAAGAAGAAACGGTTTGACCGCGCATTGGTTGCTAGGCGCGGCCGTAACTTAGCAACCGAATGACTTCGGGGCAAAAAATTTCGGGGTTTTCCGTCAGACACTTGGGGGAACAATTGGTGCGAATTTTAGCAAAATCGAAGGGGGTCGGGTGACAAAATGTCTGAAAATTGGTTGATTTGACGTGGATTGACCCTTAAAATACTGTATTTTCAACTGATACAGATAGTCGATTACTCACATGACATTCTAAAATTCATTGAATTTGCATTAGTTTCTGATGAGGCAAATCAGGAGGTCCTCATAACCGTCAGGCAACACAAAATCAAAAGGAAAGTCGGATTTTAGGGATCGGGAGCTCTTTTAACTACTAAAAGTAGTAGTACAAGAGTAACTTTTAGGCAATTATGCTGCAACTGCAAGACTATAGTATTAGGGATTTCGTGATCAAAATCTAGCAAACGCATGGGCATGATGCATGGCCCCTGGGGTTGAAATTTCTCAAATGTGATCTAGCCGAGTTGAAAAAACCGGCAAAGGAAAATGATTAAACGATTCCAGAGTAAGAAAAATGCAAATGAATTTGATGCAGTCTATTGGCCGAGTGGTGCCGCTCATACTCGTATACTAGATCAAGACAAGGGCCTTGCCTTGGTGGAGGAAAGTACAGATCTAAAAATTGTCCGCGCGTGCACAAAGTATGAATCGCCAAACAAACAAAAACACTGCAATGTTTCAGATATCAAACTATACCATTTGTATTCACTTTTGTTATTGAAAGGACCGTTTGATATTCCAACCACGACAGCATAAATGGTTTTATGTAAGCTGTGGACGTTTCATTATGCACTTGTCAATGTAAAGTCCCACCCTGCTACCCCCCGACATGGGTGCGTCATTCCCTGGTTTGGTCAGTCAAATTTGTGACCCAGGTGTGCCTCATTTAACAAGGTTTGTCGGTCAAATTTGTGACCGAGGTGTGCGTCATAATCCTACCCATGTCAGCCAAAAAAATGACTTAGGGTAAGTCATGGTACATCATTTGGCTATGGAAAAAACAGTGATAAATTGCACGCATAATTTGCCATTGCAAAGTTTCGCACGCACGCCGCGCTGGGTAGTTGCTCCGTTTTATTACAGATTCACAGGATATGTTCCCAGCCCGCGATCTTGGACTGCGTGCACACACCAGCGCGCTAGCAATCAGTAGGGCTCAGTGCATGCAGTGACATGATGTCTCGGCTCCTACCAAAGCTCGCTGCATGCGGTGAGCGTGGGTGTTTTTGTCATTCTCAAATCGTTTCCGTATTTACGGATGTGTGTCAATATGTGCGTCATTTTCCACCTTTTGTCTGTCAAAATTTTGACTCTAGTGTGAGTCAATTCACCAAGGATGTCCGTCATTTTTGTGCCTGAGGTGTGGGTCATTTTCAGTGTTTTGTCAGTCAAAAAAGTGCCCGAGGGGTGTGTCAAAAACCACGTATGGTCATCCAAAAAATGACCATGACGCACCTGTAGCACCGACATTTTTGGGGTGGCGGTGAGGATCACCAATTATCAAAAACAATTACCAAACGCAGCGGAAGTCTTAACAAATATTGCATATACCAGGATCTTTTCTTTCATTAGAACCTATGCAAATGATTCACCCTTTTTCTGCCGGTTCCACAGGATAAACGTTCAAACAAACATTACACACACCAAGTACATCACATATACAAACAATTCAATCGTACCACGAACACCGAGAACATATCACAGGATATACAGTTACACAATCAAAGCAGTCACGCTCATTCTATCACTACACACAAGAGTCTGAAAATCTAGACTATTACTCATTGTATATGTGAGTATATATAGGGATGGCTTTTCCCTTTATTACTTGAAACTTATTTACATAATATTTACAACTGCATGGGAGTTAAAACTCCAAGACACTAGTTAACTTGACATTCTTGTATATGTCATGAAGTGTCATAGTCACGTATAATTTATAACTTATTCATCACTACTTGACAAAGCTAACTTGCCTTGAAAGTTATCAAACTTCTAAAAACTAATAGAAGTTAAACAAACAACAATAACATTAAACTAAACTACAATCAATGCTAACGCTACAAGGTCATAACTTATCAACAACTTCTACATTTAAATCTTATATAATAACATTTGGACATGAGGGTTCAATTCCCAAGTGGTATGTGTTGAGGCGACGGCCTTCATTGTAGTTGAAGTAACAACGTTGTCTCCTGAACAGAAGAAATATTAAATATTGTCAGCAACAATTCATTTGATGTTGTCTCAATGGGAGTCAGAGACAGAAGAGGAGTAAAGTAATTAATACTTAATACCTTTATTATTATCTAAATCATAAATCCTCATGTCGACACATTCAAACTAAATAGTTAGTAACATTTACAGAAAAACATGCAACATATATGATGACGATAGTACTGTCTGTTTAAGAAGGCTTTATATGAACTAGTAAGCTCTGGATGTGATATTGCGCCCCATGTGGTGAGCTTGTAACGACACAGTTGACCTGACAATATCACTTGATTTGGAAAGTCCCCAAAATATATTCCCATCGCAATTTGGTATAAAATAATGCTTCACGCGCGCAGCCAGAATAACAGAGAGTATTATTGTCATTGTATAATATCTTCATTGGTTAGTAATAATCAAAGATAACTTTAATAAGTTTACAAGTTCAAAGAATGATTCAATAGCATTGTGGGTAACACAATCACATGATTCAATAGCATTGGATAACACAACCACCGATCTCTACAGAAAGCTCACACAAAATCCATTCAAATCTCACAACTGCATAACCATCCACTCTTAAGAAATACATAATGCTAACAGTTGATTACAAATGAGTAAGATATTCAAAAAGTGTAATAATGTGCTTACCTGAACAGAAGAAATATTAAATATTGTCAGCAACAATTCATTTGATGTTGTCTCAATGCAAGTCAGAGACAGAAGAGGCTGATGATGCTGAGAAGATGCCTGACTTTGAGATGGGTTATACCATTCCCAACTAAAAGGTAAAAAGCTTAATTGCTCTCATTAATATATGTTCAGGATAAGCATTTAACATTAAAATCACACAGCATTAATACAGTTGATACATAACATAATCATATAAATAGCTTTCCCGACTGGAGGAAGATAAACAGTCATAATATAAGCAGTCATAATTAATATGTTATGCACATTAGGCCAGGGCACCCCTTGGTCCAAATAATGGAATGATCCACATAAGGAACTTTTCCTTTGTCTGGCTGACCAGGTAAACTTGACCAAACACTTGACCAAACAATGTTTGAACACTTCTTATCTTCTCCCCCTGCACAAAGGAAGGGTAAACATAAACTTGAAGGTTTGAGGGCAGTACAATGGCACACCACACACCATTATACCAAGGGGGTTTAATTAAACCTCCTTGATTATACTGTGATATAATGCACATAGCTAAATGGGCATATACATTGAGTACCTACATAGCTGTATGGAATGTACAAAACTGTACAAGATAAAAAGAATAATATAGCGGTTCAGTTCATGAACTCACCTAGTACAATCACTCATAATAATAATATATATATTAATGTTGCCACTAAACAGGGGCTACATATTCTTCCGCCCTAAAAGCAGATGTCCTCATCAAGACGACAGCCGACATACAATTCTTCATGAAGCTTATTATAAATACACAATGTTAGTGACTATCTTAAGATGTCACTGTGTAGTCCTCATGGGAGGTGACATAATGGCGACGCCAACTATTTCGTGGTCCTGCCGAATCCATAATGTCTGTCAGAATCTTGTTCAGATACGGAGATTCATCTCGGCATCCTATGAACTTGGGATGAAAATGGTGAAGTACTGTATACTTCCCTTATCCCAATGTTCGTCCTTGTATGTATCTGTCTTCAGGGTGAACTGCAGCTTCGCGTTGAAGTAAACTCCGCTTCATTGTTTATACGCGACAGGTGGCATCAAAGTTCAGAAAATGTAGAACGATGAGCGCTGCATCCCCCACTGTCATCTTTGGTGGCTGTACTAGCTCCTTGTCCAGCGTTGCAGACCGGGACAGGCTATAAGTTACATCTGGCAGATCTGATGGCGGCCACAGGTAGATCCCTCCGTCCTACCACTTAGATATGAGAACCCTCACTCCTAGGACATGCCCTAACATTAGCATAATTATGAAAGCGTATTGGCTAAGAAGGGATCGACAATGATTTAATACAAAGAGCAAACATATCTCAGTATACCTATTAAGTAGTATCTTATTATAGTATACATGTAAATAAGAACTATGGCATTTAGCATAAATAAGTATGATTTAATTTACAATAAATCAGTAAAGAACACTCGCATTTCCTGAGCGAGAGCCAACTTAAAATCTACATCATATTGCTTGCCAGGTTGATCATACGTGAGCCTACTAGGTCCTACACCTTTGTTATTCCTGGTAGACTTTCTACTTACTTTAACGTTTTCATCGACTCCGGCATCCACACGATCACCATCACTAGAATCACGCACATCCGCCTCATCATCCACAATCACACCATTATCAACTGCGTCGCTTTGCGCAACCGTCTGGTCATTATCTTCGACAACAATATCAACATTATCAAAATTATTATTTTGAGTATTATCATTCAAATGTTGTACATGTTCATGCCTGTCGTCATGGTGATTTATGTCATCAGACAAGTCGGTCCTTTGGTCGAGTATGTCAATGTCATTTTCGTCAGGTACGGGGTTAGGGTCAAGTATATGTTCACTAGGGGCAGGCTCGTTAGGTATAATGAAGATGTCCCCATCATCGTCTTCATCTTCTACCTCACTAATTACTGTGTTAGCAGTATTTTTACTGAGCGGGCTCGCTTGACTTTGCCTGGGCGGCTTAATGGTCGGTAGGTCAGGGTCACTAGGTCTGTCATTGGCAGGAACGTCATATGGGGTAGAGATTGACTGGGAGGGAGGGAGTGTATTTTGGTCTCGGTACGCGCCGTTGGATCGTCGTCGGCGTCGTCGTCGTTTATTGCGGGAACGACGTCGGCGGCGATCTCTGGCATACCTGCTACCCCGGACAGGCGCAAAATTAGGTCCCGTTACATTCACTGCCCTCTGACCTTTCTCATCTATTACTAACTCGAACTCTACAAGTTCTCCATCCCCAACACTTCGTTGCCTTTTGTTAGGATTATTATTGCTAATGGCTGTCCAATGAATAAAAACATCTTGGACAGCAGGCGCAGGCAATGTTATAAAACCGTAGCCTTTCCTTACGTGGAACCATTTAACAGTCCCTGTGCAGCGAAGCGATGGGGGGAGGTCTTGGAATTCGAACCCCATTATATGGTCCTATCAATTACATTATATGATATCACTATTCACTTTGCGGCCCTACGCAAGTATGCACCAAAAGCTTTGAGGCGACTGCGCGGTTCTCTTTCGAGTTTGCCATTTTATCTAATTAAAGTCAATACGTCAATTGAAGAATACAACTCGAATCTAATACAATTAAAAAATCAAATCAAATAAAACAAATTCAAAACCAAAAACCTGCCAATTGAGACTATACTATACCTAAGATAGCCTTATAACCAGTTGCATCAAACAATATTAAAAGTGAACCGAAATACCCTACAAGTACCAGTTTACTATAATCATAACGGCCTATAAATCAAAGCAAGGGGTCAAGGTCAAGTCATTACCGTAGGTTGGTAAGTCATCTAGTATGTCACTATCAAAGTAAAATAAGTTGTATGTCATACGATCAGACAAGAACATGTAACCAAAACAAAAACAAAAACAAAAGAATTTGACTTTAGCAAAAGTGAAAATAATAAAAATTCAAAATATACTAAAAACATAAACCTCGCTCTGCTACCAATTGTAGCACCGACATTTTTGGGGTGGCGGTGAGGATCACCAATTATCAAAAACAATTACCAAACGCAGCGGAAGTCTTAACAAATATTGCATATACCAGGATCTTTTCTTTCATTAGAACCTATGCAAATGAGTCACCCTTTTTCTGCCGGTTCCACAGGATAAACGTTCAAACAAACATTACACACACCAAGTACATCACATATACAAACAATTCAATCGTACCACGAACACCGAGAACATATCACAGGATATACAGTTACACAATCAAAGCAGTCACGCTCATTCTATCACTACACACAAGAGTCTGAAAATCTAGACTATTACTCATTGTATATGTGAGTATATATAGGGATGGCTTTTCCCTTTATTACTTGAAACTTATTTACATAATATTTACAACTGCATGGGAGTTAAAACTCCAAGACACTAGTTAACTTGACATTCTTGTATATGTCATGAAGTGTCATAGTCACGTATAATTTATAACTTATTCATCACTACTTGACAAAGCTAACTTGCCTTGAAAGTTATCAAACTTCTAAAAAATAATAGAAGTTAAACAAACAACAATAACATTAAACTAAACTACAATCAATGCTAACGCTACAAGGTCATAACTTATCAACAACTTCTACATTTAAATCTTTTATAATAACATTTGGACATGAGGGTTCAATTCCCAAGTGGTATGTGTTGAGGCGACGGCCTTCATTGTAGTTGAAGTAACAACGTTGTCTCCTGAACAGAAGAAATATTAAATATTGTCAGCAACAATTCATTTGATGTTGTCTCAATGGGAGTCAGAGACAGAAGAGGAGTAAAGTAATTAATACTTAATACCTTTATTATTATCTAAATCATAAATCCTCATGTCGACACATTCAAACTAAATAGTTAGTAACATTTACAGAAAAACATGCAACATATATGATGACGATAGTACTGTCTGTTTAAGAAGGCTTTATATGAACTAGTAAGCTCTGGATGTGATATTGCGCCCCATGTGGTGAGCTTGTAACGACACAGTTGACCTGACAATATCACTTGATTTGGAAAGTCCCCAAAATATATTCCCATCGCAATTTGGTATAAAATAATGCTTCAGAGAGTATTATTGTCATTGTATAATATCTTCATTGGTTAGTAATAATCAAAGATAACTTTAATAAGTTTACAAGTTCAAAGAATGATTCAATAGCATTGTGGGTAACACAATCACATGATTCAATAGCATTGGATAACACAACCACCGATCTCTACAGAAAGCTCACACAAAATCCATTCAAATCTCACAACTGCATAACCATCCACTCTTAAGAAATACATAATGCTAACAGTTGATTACAAATGAGTAAGATATTCAAAAAGTGTAATAATGTGCTTACCTGAACAGAAGAAATATTAAATATTGTCAGCAACAATTCATTTGATGTTGTCTCAATGCAAGTCAGAGACAGAAGAGGCTGATGATGCTGAGAAGATGCCTGACTTTGAGATGGGTTATACCATTCCCAACTAAAAGGTAAAAAGCTTAATTGCTCTCATTAATATATGTTCAGGATAAGCATTTAACATTAAAATCACACAGCATTAATACAGTTGATACATAACATAATCATATAATTAGCTTTCCCGACTGGAGGAAGATAAACAGTCATAATATAAGCAGTCATAATTAATATGTTATGCACATTAGGCCAGGGCACCCCTTGGTCCAAATAATGGAATGATCCACATAAGGAACTTTTCCTTTGTCTGGCTGACCAGGTAAACTTGACCAAACACTTGACCAAACAATGTTTGAACACTTCTTATCTTCTCCCCCTGCACAAAGAAAGGGTAAACATAAACTTGAAGGTTTGAGGGCTGTACAATGGCACACCACACACCATTATACCAAGGGGGTTTAATTAAACCTCCTTGATTATACTGTGATATAATGCACATAGCTAAATGGGCATATACATTGAGTACCTACATAGCTGTATGGAATGTACAAAACTGTACAAGATAAAAAGAATAATATAGCGGTTCAGTTCATGAACTCACGTAGTACAATCACTCATAATAATAATATATATATTAATGTTGCCACTAAACAGGGGCTACACACCCATGCCGGGGGGTAGTAGGGTGGGACTTTACATTGACAAGTGCATTACACACAGCGCACAAGAAATGGGCCTAAATTCAGCTCATTCCCGTGTGTTGAGCGATAATAATCGGTCTTTCGAAATGAACTACTGAGCTGAGCGTAGTCGTACTATTCATAGATCTACAATAACAAAAGCGAGAATCAAGTCTTCTAAAATTTAAATTTAAATTTCAAAATTTGAGTCAAATTATCGTGAAAAAAAAACAAAAAAACAACAGCAAGATACACATATTTTATGAGCAAAATGCAGATATATCGTTTGTTATAAGTTTCGAGTCACATGTTCAGTGCTAACTCTAGTTCAGTGCATTCTCATTCTCGGCAAATCTAATTTCAAAGTCAGCCCTAGGGCTAGGCCTGTCCGTTTTCTGGCTGAGTTCTCCCCCGGGCCGGGCCCGGCCAAGTTCCCTGGCAACTACGCCTACTTGTACTTGTAGCGTGCAGTGCAGCAGTGCATGAGAAATGTGTAGAGAAGAACGAGTTTGTCATAAAAGAACATCGGTACATTGGCCATCGTAAAATACAATAAAAGTAAAAGTCAGAGTATTTATACAAACCTTATGTTCGATCAGCTGGCCAGATTTTCAGTGTAATTTGGAGGCGTCATGGTCCAGGGTCATGGTGTTTTGTGCGCCGTTTGTTGAAATGCACAAAAGTATGCAACGTAATGTTGGATCCGGTGATTTTTCAGACGTACGCGTCGCATGCATCCGATCCGATCCGGCATTTAATCATCCGCCATGCGGTATCATTTCCTGCACCATCGTTGACAATTACACGAGGGCGTATCTATACTTACATCCTTTTAACTAAAATATATCGCAAATTTTCCGACGTTTTTTGTTTGCCAAAGGCGTATGTCAACATACATCCTTTTGACAGACGGATACCGAGCAGAAACCAACAAGATTTCCACAGACAGGGGCGTATGTATAGATACGCCCTTTTGCCGTACAGAATACGACGATAGTTATGCAATCGGGTACAGAGGGCCCCCGATATCTCAGAAACTATAACTCGAGCTCTTCTGAAATTTGGCCCAATGAAAATTTTGACCTCAAAAACCCCAAGTAGGCAATAAAAAAAAATGGCCTATTTTCGAGATACGCCTCTTTGCCAGATGACGGCCGCGCTATACTCCCAAGATCTGTTTGCATCTGATTCTGAAGTATAGAGGGCACTACATTACATAATGTTTTGGTAAGATAATACATAACTGAGTGTCAAATGTGAAAGAGCATACAGTTTTAATAACAGAATAAACCTTTTTGATAAACATCTGTTCAGAAATTAACGGCTGAAATATTCATAAACATAACCATTTGTAATAATTGTGGGGCCTCACAATTATTTGATAATTTTAAACCAGCCGTTAAACCTTTTTTTTAGAATGCTTTCCCTTTGGAAAATGTACAAAGGAAGTTTTTAAAATAGTTGCTGATTATCTCACTATCTAATCACTAACAAAACAACTCATGCACAATATTCTATTTCAAATGGTTGAAACCATTGCGGTTTTAGAAAGCAACCTCTTGATTTTCAACGGCTCTTTTTTTTTTTAATGATAACAGGCTTTTTACTTAGTAATTCGTAATTTGTCATTTGCCTAAAATTCAGTTTGACCAAAACTGTACTCAGCTATTTTCCAATTTCAACTATCCATTTAATGATGTACATGTCTATATTTGCATTATTTTGCAGATTCTGTGCAACTCTGCACCCTGGTCAGGTGTTTGTTAAGACCAAGCTCACTGATCCAGAGAAATTGCTTCAACTGCTAACAACCACTGTGGAGGAGGTGACTCCTGGGTCAGCAGACATCCTCTAACCAGATGTCCTGACTAAGGCCAGGGAGAAGTACCTCCACAAGAAGGTTGGCCCCTTTGTGTGGCCTGCCTGCAGAGATTCTCTATATCCATGTCCACATATTCAGGACTGAGGATTGCGCGACCTGCCTGCAGAGATTCGATCTCTATGTCCATGTCCACCTTTTCAGGACTGAGGATTGCGCAACCTCCCTGCAGAGACTCTCTATGTCCATATCCACCGATTCAGGACTGAGGATTGTGCGACCTACCTGCAGAGACTCTCTATGTCAATGTCCACCTATTCAGGACTGAGGATTGCACGACCTGCCTGCAGAGACTCTCTATGTCCATATCCACCTATTCAGGACTGAGGATTGTGCGATTTTCATGTCCCCCTGTTCAGGATGGCTTATGCCGAAAGGGTGGGTAGCATCGCGTCGCGTCGCGTTGAATGGAACGCGACATTCGTCCAAAGCCGAAAGGGTGTTGGTTGGGTGTGTTGGGAGAAATTTCCACTGTACACCGCATGTCAAGGGAAAATTGTACATGACATTAGTGAGGACCTCATCTAGAATATGCTTCTGCTTCATGGGACTGCCGTTCTTGAAGAGCTAAAGTGGACTGCGCTTCAAGACAGAAGGAAATGTCATCGCCTGCTTTCAAAAGATGTTGAACGGAAACCTGAACATCAAACATGAGGACTTCATTCAACCCAAAATAGACAGAAACCGAAGGGGCATTCTCTACAGTACCAACAGCAACACACAAACTCTGAGGCGTTCGCAAATTCATTTTTCGTCCGTACAACCACTGAATGGAATAAGCTACTTCAATCTACAGTAAACCAGCCCTCACTTCATACATTCCAGAATGCGCTTGCCAAGGACCCTTCTGTCCTTAGGGGCTAACCACTCTCTCGGACCCACCTCCATTAAAAACTCCTATGGAGTGTTTTGGAGTTTGGTGGATTAAACTACCAAGTATATGGGGGGCTTATTCCGAATGTACGCGTTTAGAGTATGCATACAATGATGTGTACATCAAAGACGCGTCCGTAAATTGCGCCATTTCAATCTCTGAGTTTTTGTTTCGCCACCGCGACGAAACACGTGTTATCCTATGAGAGACCGACTTTCCAGAAGATGGGATTTTGATTGATGGTTGATTGATTGAATCGATGCGTAATGCGTGCGTAATTCGGATGTACTGTAGTCGATATAATTATGAAGCATTATTATCGCGTTTGTAAAATATTATGATGTCCGATTCCCACGCTCTATATAGTTTACCGCGTTCCGCGCATTCCAGGAAATGGGTTTTGTACAACCGCCTTGCGTTGTATAATGACTCAGTTGCGAGTCATGTGTGTTCGATTTTGTAACTGAAAGGACATAAAACTTATGAAGGGCCTAATTTTTATCAAAATACACATTTACTAAGACATCTACATCTAAGACTTGGAATAGTCAAAGTCATACCTGTAAAGTGTCAGATATTGCACACAATGACATTTGAGACTTCAATCCTATATCAATATCATTGTAAAATACAATTGAAAGATTTGTGAAAGTTTGAAAGAAAACGAACACTGTTTACCTAGTGAAAAAAAGAATATTGAGTTCATATTTTATCACCGAATACTGATGGTCTGCCATCAGTGGCGTAGCGTGGTCGGACTGATTGGGGGGGGGGGGGGGCACGAAAATTATTGGGGGGCACACCTTATGTATTTTTATTTTTTTTAATGGCCCTTATGTTTTCTATTGTTTTTTCGAAATTATTGGGGGGGGGGGGGGGGCACGTGCCCCCCCCCCCCCCGTAGCTACGCCACTGTATGCCATACATTGTCACAGGAATAATTAGCCTTTTGAGATATTCGCACCCATGTATGTTTACAGGGCGTAGTACAGAATCCATGGAATTCGCGATCGCTGGGTCCAAAGTTCAATCTCCGGAATGTTCCCACGTGGGGTACGCGTGCTGCAATGTGGACGCAATTAGCTACGACTATGCAAAACCGTTGGCCAACGGTTTTGAAATAATGATTTTCAATGATAATTATCTTCATACCAAAGGGACATTTGAAAAAATCAAACCCTATTTTATTCGTCTATTACCATAAGCTAAACAACACGGTAGAAGAGAAACGAGGAAGCTCCAAGTAATTTTCGTGGATTTGGACACTTTACAGGTATTACTTTAACCTTATGAGTTAATTAATTTGAGTCTGATCCATAGGCGTACCCAGGGGAGGGGGATTTGGGGAGGGGGAAAGGGTCTCAACCCCCTCCCCCCCCCCCCCCCCCCCTTTTGACCAAATAATGACTGTTTTGGGGCTTGAACCCCTTCTTTACAATTTGTAGCTGGTCTCGAGACCACATTTAAGCCCTCGAAAACTGTAAATGTACTTGGTCTCGGCTTCAAAAAATGTATACGGCCACTCCCGCCCCCCCCCCCCCCCTTGCTAACATACATTTGTCAGACGACATTCCCCCCCCCCCCCCCCCCCCTGAAATTATCCTGGGTACGCCACTGGTCTGACCACCATCATTCAGGTTTGTGTCATTTCAAGTTTCGATTACACACAAATAAATTCAATCCGAAGGTGAACTATTCCAAGGCTTCGATGGTTACTCTTGAGCAAATTGCATGAGTACACAAGATATGACGTCATACAAATCTTTTTTTTTTCAAATTTGAACTTCATTTACCGAAAGAGCATACAAAATAATGTCCAAATACCCCAAATCAGTTAAATATGTTAAGAATTGACTGAGATATGCCTAATCGCATGATTTTGTTTTTCAATGGAAATCAGTGCTTCCAACGCACCTTTTCGGCAAAACCGGGGTGGAGGGGGGGGGGGGGGGGGGGGGCTTTGGACGAATGGTCGCGTTCCAATCGACGCGACGCGACGCGACGCTACCCACCCTTTCGGCATAAGCCGTTCAGGATTGAGGATCATTGACTATGTCCACCTGTTGTACACAGAGCTCCATTGAAAAGGAAAATAATTTACACAAATGTTTGTTTATTATTTTGTAATTCTTTTAATTCTTATTTTTTTGTTTGCCGAACAGACAGATTACTTAGCTTTACATTTTGATCCAGGTCTTCAATTGTTCTCCAAATTACAAGTTGTGAACAATAGGCACACAATGTTAGTTTTGTCAAGTTTATCTACTTTTATTTATGCCATTTGCCATAAGCATAATCATACCACTGGACTAGAGTATACTAATTGTGTGTGATTGTGCAACAATTTTGTGGGTGAAAATCGTGCAGTTTTATTATAGTGACCTAGAAGGTCCTGCTCACAGAGTACAAGTTTATAACAAAATCAAGTACGGCTGCCATTGTGATGTCCTGACCTTGCCAAGGTAATTTGTAAAAATTGCATTCGAGTGGTGTGAGATCAGTTAAACATATGTTTTACGCTGCAACAATTCGAGCTTCTGGCTACTGCCTAGTCTGCCATAAAGGGACTTAGTAACAGTGTCCATATCCTCAAAATCCATTGAAAATATATCGGTTCACTCATACCCTGTTGTATTCTTATTTTATAAAAAGCAATGGACAGGTTTTTTGGTTTCAATTTCCCTTTCGTTAAAAGATTGTTACGATTGTCGTGTTCAGATGTCAAAGTATAAAATGCATTGTCAGAACCGTGTACAAAGTGAGTGCAATGAGGTAGTGACTGCCACTTTGCATTCTTGCATATTACTCGCCCATTTAAAGTCCATTTAACTTGAGATGTTCACACAACATCCAGTGGACATATCATATAACAACAATATATATTGTATTAAACGCTCGTCGCTTGTTTGCACATTACAACAAAGTTACTAGATTACCAGAATACAACTGTCCATAATAAGAATATAATATTGTATGGGGTTTATGATTATTTTATGGGAGATATTTTCATTCATACTTAATGAAAACAAAATAAAATAATCCATCATTTTCACTACGTAAAAGTGTCATTTTAAAGATTGGAATAAGAAATTAAGCCTATAAATGTGTTAGGACATAATACAGTTCAATAAGTAAGCTTGAATTTGATACCACATTTCTTTTCATACACTTTGTCGTTTTGAAGATATTTTTGTACCAAGAATTCACCAAATGTATCGGTCAAGGCAAGTTCCAATTTTCTGTGTTTGTGTTGATTTTGTCAAATTGAAAGTGGCAAAAACACTTTTCAATCATTGTAAAAGAAAATTAAAGGGTTAGTTGAGTGTTGGTATAGAGGCGCTACACAAAATATTTTCTTTGTGAGATAATTCAACGGAGTGTCAATTTCTAAAAAGCATATATTTTTAATGACAGAATAAACTTTATTTCATTACAATCGGTCAGAAATGGCTGAAATATCCATAATCAACAGATAATTATTTCAAAAGAAATCCGATTATTAGTTCGTTTGTCAATTCGTGGTTCTTTGAAGCCTAAATGGAGATATTTTAACCTGTATTTTGTACTTTTATTCTACCTTTCAATTGTAGATGTGTATAAAACAATTGATATGTCGTTAATGTATTTACATTATTGTTTTCACATAATAAAACCATGTATCATTGGGGGGGGGGGGGGGGGGGGGGGGAGGCTATGGATGGGGAGGGGGCTGCCGTCCTCCACAATTTGTCTGGCTTAAAACAATACAATACATAAGCATTAAATAACAATTAATACACAAACATGCAATGTGGTCAGCCCCCCCCCCCCCCCCCCCCCGCCCCGGAGTGAATCAAAGCCGAATGTATATTTATATGCGCGATTTTGTACAGGATTCAATGAAGATCAATGTATAAATTTACTCCTCTTTTTGTACAGGAGTCAATGTAGACCGATGAGTAAATTTACTCCATCAGGAGTGAACCCAAAGACCACTGACTATTATGTAAGGGCCAAGCTTACTATGACCGAGGAGGATGTACGCTATGCCGTCCTTTCTATCACAATCCGTATTGCGAAATGAACGCGTCATCGTTTTACACGGTGCACGGATGCATGTCGTTAAGTGTATGCAAATATCTACGAAGTTGCCGCCAAATAATACACGCGAATTCCTATTGGTCGAAGTATACGCTTACGATGTGACGTAATCAAATGTAACAATAGAAATGGGCGGTGAACGTGCTCGTGCATTGTGTGCGTGTGGGGAGAGGGGCGGGGGGGGGGGGGGGGGATGCGTGCAATGCCATGAACAGAATGTGTTTAAGCCTTTTTTTCTTACAATGTTTATCACGGCCGTAAAGACTTACGTAATACTTATATAAGATAACCCCCACCATTTTGAAAAGCCTCGAATTTATAACGGGCCGGGGCGAATTTGAGCAAACAAGAATTAGAAACAAAATGGACGAAAAACCAAAGAAATATATGCGGTGTGGCCCCCAATAATAATGCATCCCCCCCTCCCCCAATTGGCCCGACCACAACATGCCACTGGGTGAGGGAATAATAATGAATCGAGTAAATGATGTTGGTATGATCTTAGTATTAATTTAGAAACTCATTACGCAATCACACAGCCTCCTGTGAATTGCGCTGGCGAAACAGAATGATAATACTATGATATTTAAATATAATGCTATAAGTGGTAACTCACTTACAAACACCAGAATATAGGTAAACAGAATGAAGAAAATGCAATTCTGAAAAACAGTTTTACGCCTACGGCTTAATTTCGCGAATTTGATTGAACCGTTTATTAATACGAATGGAAAGTTAACGAAGTTGACCAAGCAACCCATGCATCATCATCGCCATCATCATCATCTTCACGATTATCATAATCACTATCATCTTATCATCATCTTTGTGTATACACATTATAC
>JBAMJV010013718.1:0-16700 GCA_037951105.1 Echinarachnius parma | reverse complement strand
GTTGTTGTTGTTATGTGTTTGTTTTTAAGGGGGACATGCTCCCCATGCCCTCCCCCCCCCCCACCACCTCCATCATGTTTACACCACTGACCATCATCATCACCACACACACAAAAAAACATCCAATGCAATACCTGAAAATATAATATAAATGCAAATTTTCAACCACATCCTTGGATGAGAGTGTATAATCATGTCATCGACCTCTAAAGTGCTCATTATATGTAACTCCTTTGAACAGTATTGACAACTAAATTCTCCACGTGAGATTCTCAACTGTGTACAAACTTAGTGCAATGAATTAACAAATATCACTTTGCATTTTTGCTCATTGCTCGGCCATAATGGCATTTATTTACCATGGGATTTTCAGACACCACTCACTCAGTGGACATAAAATTTCAGATCACAGAAATACACATTTTATCAACCCATCAGTTTTTGCACATGTAAACAAAGTTAATAGAACCCTTTAAAGGGACTTAGTAACATTGTCCAAATCCTCAAAATAAAATTTTAATTCTAGCGGTTCCCTTATACCTTGTTGTATTCGTATTAACAATAAAATCACGGGACAGGTTTCGGTTTTTCAAATTTCCCTTTCGTTTCTTCCGTGTACAAAGTGAGTGCAGTGAGTTAGTGAATATCACTTTGTATTTTCGCTCATTACTTGGCCATACAATGTCCATTTGACTTGAAATTTTCACACAATACCCTGTGGACATATGAGATAACAACAATATACATTGCATCAACCATTCATCACTTTTCGCACATGTCAACAAAGTTACTAGATCCCTTTAAACATGTTCCTCTCGACATTCTCAAAAATCCATAGACTTTGTAAATAGCCCACCAGGTTTTTCCGTAGACAAGGGGTTAACTGATAGGGTGTTTGTTGTTGTTTTGCAATCAGTCAAACTTGATTATTGTTGCCATTACGACTATATTTCATATTTAATCAAATTATAACCATATGGCATAACTCTGAATATCCAAATATTTTGTTGTTGTATTAAAAAAAAAGTTATTTAAAGGAAATGGGAGGAAATATAGACAGAAAACATGATTCTTAAATTAGAGCAGAGAAAACAGATATTCAAGATGGGTATGTCATCTTATCATATTTTCATCATCAAAAACAACATTTTATATTTTCTAAAATATTAAATACAACATCACAGAAAGCATTAATTAAACTTGGAAAGTAAAAAACAAAAGATGAAAAAAAATGTCATTTTTGGGTAATGCTTTTGCTCTACATCTATCAAGATAATTTTGCTTTGTATTTCTTGAATCCAATAAGACAAATCAAAACACAAAATAAAAATTAAAAAGCGACAAAACATGCCGAGAGCTTCCACTTTTGCAATAAGAGCAAAGGAGCCTTACAGAACAACATGAATAAACAATATCAACGATGAAGCAGGGATGTGTACACAGCATTGCATGCACATGAAATTATTTGGCAATGACGGCCGACGACGACGAATCGGAAAGAAAACACTAGACGAACAGTTATCGTTCTCTTTCAAAACAAGCGCAGGAAGTGAGGACATGAAAGGTAATATTCTACTATGCCTAAAAACATGAAAGGCGACGGTATCCCGGAAACTGAGCGCTCGTTCGATTACGGGTGATACGTCCAATTATAGCCTTTCTTTACCGATACATGCATACTGATTCGTGTGTGTGGGAGGTGATCTTCTTACACGACTGCCCTTGATACATCGAGGGACATGTTTTTTGTTCCCTCCATTTTCCTTCAAGGAATTTGGCATCTATTTTTGTCTGATAGGCGGCTTAATTTCATACACCTAGTTTTCACTTTTTTTGCTCTTTTATGCAACTTGCATGTTTTGTGTTAATTCTATTTTCCTCACAAGATTCTGTCTGTTTTGTTTGATAGGCAACTTTATTCCATACACCATGTTTTTCTTTCACACAAATTTGATGTTTTGGATTCATTTTATTTTCCTCAAAAGATTTTGTCTCATTTTGTTTGATATGCAAATTTATTATATGATACACCTTGTTTTTAATTGTTTTCTCTTTTACACAACTCAAATGTTTTGTATTCCTTCAATTTTCCTTGAAATTATCTTTTGTCTAATTTTGTATGATATGCAACTTGATTTATTAAATGCCACCTTGTTTTAATTTGCTGCCCTTTTATACAACTTACATGTTTTGTATTTCCTTCATTTTCTTCAAAAGATTTCAACTATTTTGTTTGATATGCAACTTTACCTTATTACACTTTGTTTTTCATTGTTTGCTCTCTTATACAACTTACATGCTTTGTATTCATTTTATTTTCCTTGAAATCTACTTTGTTTGACATGCAACTCAATTTTGTAAGCCTTGTTTTCCCTTTTTTGTTTTTTAACACAATTTACAGGAGATACATCGGATTATGGTAGGTATTATAAAGCAAGTATGGCTTCTTGTGTGAGAGTTATTTACAAAATAAGGCTTCGTACCTTGATTAATCTAGGGGTGTGATTATTAATTTTTTCTTTCACAAACAATTTCATCCTTCTTCCTGTATATGCCATCCAATTTGTACAGAACATCTAAAATAACACACTAAATTAAAACGTCCCCCTCGCCCCACCCCACCACCTTTCCTCCCTCCCCCCCCTCCCCCCTCTCTCTCCCCCTCCTGCTTCTTTTTTTTAATCATACAAAATGTCATTTTGAATGCAAAGAGCAACGTTTAATTTCTTAAACAATTGATTTATTTTTAAAGATATTCCACAATAATTTGTTAATATTTTTAGGACTAACCAGTTCTAGACAATCTGACTTTGCAATGGTTTAAAAAGGTAGTACAGTTTCGGTAAGGCTGAGCTTTAGTAACCAAAACCTGCACAATAACACTACAAACTAATAGTTATAACTCCACCATGCTCAAAAGGTATAGAAAATTACAAATGACTAAAAAGCCTTTTATCATTCAAAAAGAGCCATTAATACACAAGAGGGCGCTTTCTAAAAAGGCATTGGTTTCAACCATTTTTCATACAAAATTATGCATGTGATGTTTTGTTGAAATAATGATTAGATAGAGAGATTATCAAAAACTATTTCAAAATCTCTTTTGAAAATTGTTGAAAATGTTTAGGCATTTTTAAATTTAAAAAAAAAATAACACTGATCGGATATATTTATTGATATTTCAGCCATTCCTGAACCGATTTTGATCAAATAAAGTTTATTCTGCCATTAAAATTATATGCTCTTTTAAATTTTACACTCAGTTTTTCATTACCTCACAAACAAATTATTTCGTGCAGCACCCTCTACACCAAAACTAAACTACCCCTTTAACATGAAATTCACCAACAAAATTTCAATATTAAGACCAATCCTAAAATTACCCTTGGGCAGTTTCTTGAAGTAATCCAAGAAATTGCATGCACACAATAAAATTGTACTCGAGATTGATCAAATATGGCTGTACTTTTCCAGAAATGTTAAAAAGATTCAATTCCTCCTCGATTAGAATCATATATTGCATCAGAACCTTGGAATATATACATGTACATCTTCACAATTCATTTCGATATCTTTAATAGTAAATGTGAGTTAATCCTGATGAATGCCAAGAGCATTGTCATAATGATGTTAGTACTTGTAGTGTCATTTCCTGTAGTTATAATGACAAGTAAAATAATAATTATATACCTCACTCTCAAGAAAATTGCATCAGAACCATGGGATCTACAATACTTCATTCTAAGTGAATCCTTAAGGGGTTTGAGACTTAACTATAATAACCAGAACGTCAATGACGTAGCGCTCATCCGGCATCTCGCAACATCAAATATCGCAAATTTCATGTGGTACACTTTTCAACTGGTCAAAAAATAAAAATGTGATGCCCTGGAAGGGACATAAAAATTAATTTTAAAAAAAATAGAGTGAAAAAAATATAGATTTGACGCCCCAGAAGGGACATGGGGGAAAAAAAAAAAAAATTAATTTAAAAAAAAAAAAAAAAAATTAAAAAAAATAATAAATTTAAAAAAAAAAATAATAAAAAATAAATAAAATAAATAAATAAATAAATAATAAAAATAAATGAATAAATAAATAAATAAATAAATAAATAAATAAAAAATTACCATAATTAATTCATGGAGAAAAATTTCAAAATTCTGTGTAGAAGTTTAGTGTACCAAAGTTAGCTCTACCAGATAAAGCAAACCAAATCAAAATCGGTCGAGAAATGAAGGAGAAGAAGCATTTTTTGTGATTTGTGGAATAAATTTGCATAAATTACCATAATTAATTAATGGAGACAAATTTCAAAATTCTGTGTAGAAGTTTAGTGTACCAAAGTTAGCTCTACCAGATAAAGCAAACCAAATCAAAATTGGTCGAGAAATGAAGGAGAAGAAGCATTTTTTGTGATTTTTGGAATAAATTTACATAAATTACCATAATTAATTAATGGAGACAAATTTCAAAATTCTGTGTAGAAGTTTAGTGTACCAAAGTTAGCTCTACCAGATAAAGCAAACCAAATCAAAATCGGTCGAGAAATGAAGGAGAAGAAGCATTTTTTGTGATTTTTGGAATAAATTTGCATAAATTACCATAATTAATTAATGGAGAAAAATTTCAAAATTCTGTGTAGAAGTTTAGTGTACCAAAGTTAGCTCTACCAGATAAAGCAAACCAAATCAAAATCGGTCAAGAAATGAAGGAGAAGAAGCATTTTTTGTGATTTCGAATAAATTTGCATAAATTAGCATATATAATGAATTTCACGATTCTGTGTAGAAGTTTTAAATCCCCCTCCTAGCCCTATCTTATGAAACAATCAGAATCAAAATCGGTTGAAAAATAACGAAGAAGAAGCATTTTGAAAACTGTGGACGGACGGACGGACGGACGGACGGAAGGACGGAAGGACGGAAGGACGGAAGGACGGAAGGACGGACGGACGACGGACGCCACGGCATGGCATAAGCTCATCGGGCCCTTCGGGCCGGATGAGCTAAAAATGTATATACTATTATTTTAAAATGTTTATATATATCAACCCTCGAAATTAACTTTTTTTGCTGGTGGCCCGGTCGGGCCAGTAAAATTAGTATTTTTCCAATTTTGGTGGCCCGAAACCAAAATCTACTGGCCCGAAAAAAATAAGGAAAAACAAAAGTAAAATTAAAAAAATAACCATATTCATAGTTTCAGGGTACTGGGCAATGTTTAGCCTCATTTGTTACTGTATTCCAATGCTCGAAATTATCTTTTTTTCTGGTGGCCCGAAAATAAAATTTACAAACAAAGAAAAACAATGGTCATGACTACTTGGTCATTAATTGGTAAATTATGGAAGTTATGTGTTAAAATTACCACCATCATTAAAGAAATCCATCACTGAATAAACAAAACAAAACCTAGAATCGAGCAGTTTCATCTAAGAGTCATCAACTGATGAAACTAAGCTCTTTTCCATGTACGATTTTGTTATTTTATGGTCCATAAAATCTCCAACACAAAAAAAACACACATGGGACTGAGCATAGCTAAAATAACTTTTCAAATCGGGAAATGAAATCACTTAAATCTTTGTTATTTTACAAGCTAAAATAATTCCAAGTAGTCACAAGTCTCTACCTTGTAAAAATGATTCTTTCTAATACCTTCAAAAATATGAATAATGATCCGAAAGATGAAATTATTCCCCTTTATTGACGGTATCGCGGACGGTATCGCACAGGCAAGCACACTGCACTTTGCAATATGAATGAATGTGAAAAGTTAGACATGTGTTTTGATAGGTCTTAGTATGCACACATACTCCCTCTGTGGATTGGTTGTTCTATGTTTATATTCTACATGTTGCAAAGGCTTCCAGGGGGTGTGTGGGAAATTAAGAAAACAGCATAAGCATATGCTTTTACTTTTAGTCATTACACACCTCTGGAAGTTGTTTAATTTTACCATGATTTATCATGCAAGAAGTAGATAATTCAAGGGAGAGTGTTCATATGAGGAAATAGCACATATTTGTAGGCATAAATAAGGATTAATTCAACTAGCGCAAGTGCGCCTGCGACTTTTTATGTCCGTCCTTTTCAATTCTTGCAAATATTTAAATCACAATTAAAGTGTTTTTAAGAGGTGTCAAACTTGAGATTCATATTCCTTGATGTTGTCTTCTTATGGTTTAAACATTTGGTGGCCCGATCGGGCCACCAAACTTGGCATTTTCATGTTTTTACTGGCCCGACCGATACTTTTACTGGCCCCGGGCCATCGGGCCTACGCCAATTTCGAGCGTTGTATATATAATAATATGAAATAGACAAATATTATAATTATTACTATATACAAGATTACCTTTAATGTTACTTCTTCAAATCCTTGCTCTGGCCATTCAGCTGTATGCTAATCACTGTAATTAAAAATCCCAGACTAGAACGCATGAACATGCTCCCTCCTTAAAAATGAAGTAAAGAAACTTCTGGCACTGACATGACACAATACAATGCCGACTTAAATAATGGGGTAACCTTAATTTAGAGAGAAATGTGACCTCATCTTGGACAGATGGATGTACAGCTGCAAGGAAGGACATGGAGTGAAATGAGGCACCATTCTCTTATCTCCAGGTCTCATGGTCAGTGGCATAGCTATATGGTAGGGGGGGGGGGGGGAGGGGTGAAAGGGAGGAAACCCCCAACCCTGGCAAATCTTTCAACTTAAATCCCTCCCTCTCCCCCCCCCCCCTTTTTTTTTGGGGGGGGGGGAGGAAATACAAATGATGTACAATCTCTTAAGCCCAGCCTATGGGAACAGGCCTCTATTCATAAAACTACACGAGCTAAGCTTAGTTTTATTCCGAGTCTATTTTAGATGATATGGCTAAGTATGCAACTACAGATTCTTTGAGTTGCCAACTGGGGAAAACTTTATAGTTGTTTGTTTGTTTTTATTTCCGTATAAAAAAAAATTAACATCAAAACAATACATGAAGATTCATATATACAAATAAAAGAAATTGTGCAAATCATACATGAATAAACAGTATAAAGTAATGATAAGAACGGCTGGATAGCCCATATTCAGCTTTGGGGCATTAGACCCCACTGCTGTAAGTTATACATTCTTACCGAGATAACCATTGTTAGTGACTATGACAACTGTGTGATGCTTTAGCCTTGTCACCTAAAGGAGACTTAGAATGAAAGTAAGCTATTGTGGATTATATGAACATTGGCCCTGTCATACTAATAACTGTGTGAGAATTGTAAAAAACCTATGAGAAATAAGGTAGAGACATCCAGATGAAGAAAAAATAATTAAATAAATAAACATCTGAATTTCAATATTGAGACTTGCTGCCCCCATGTTAATCCCTTCCCTTTAAAGCTCTTTGCCTCCTATATGGACTGAGCCTTGATATGCCCTTGATCAATGTCTGGTTGAATGACTTATGATAAAACATGGCCTTAATAGGCACCTCCAAAATTGGGGTCCTTGTCACTTTCCCATATCACCCCCCCCCCCCCCCCCCCCCTCTACCCTCCAATCTGGACTGACCCTTATGAGTAATGTGCATGACCTAATTAAGATCTGCACTGGATAACTTTTGGTGGCCACTATGGGCAGGTTGGCTGCTATAGACAGATAGCTGCCAAGACAGGTTTGGCTGTAGTTAGTCTCAAAGTAATATATTTGATACATAGTGAGATAAGTTCCAGTATTTGTTGGGTTAAGCTGTTTTGATCACGAATTTAGACTCAGATTCAGACCGGAGCGCAGTGTGAATGGGGTAGGCTTACAATTATAAACATTCAAAAGTCTGTTTGGGCTACTCATAGTATAGGTACCATTCTGCTGTGTGTCTTAGGTGATGCATGGACAATACATGGGCTGGTGTTCAATTTATATATAATAATAATATACACAATTTATATAGCGCCGCCTAATATGATTGATAATCATCTCTAAGCGCTTTACAATGATATTATTACCCCGGTCATAATGTGCACACATTGTGTGCACCATCTCCACTCCCTGGGGAGCATTCCTTCCAAGCGGCTCATGGGCATTGAGAAGATCCTTCACATAAAAGCTTTCACCTCCTACCGGGTCCCCATTTATGCACCTGGGTAGAGAGCAGCAATTGTGGATAAATTGTCTTGCTGAAGGACAAACGCGGTGGGCAGGATTCGAACTCGGGATCTCATGATCGGAAAGCGCGCGCTCTACCAATCTTGCCACACCACATCCATATATGCCAACACATGCATTGTCTATGTACACTCTACAACAAGGAAATTAATTAAATTAACCCCTTGACTACGGGAACCAGGCGGGTTGGGTACAAAGTATATGGGGATTTCAGAATCTCGAAGGGAACGAGTTAAGTGTAGATGGTCATGCTACCTAGTATGACCATGTAATGTACATTGAAGACGTGGTTTGTTTGGACCAGATCCAGAGAATGGGGAATAGGAAAGGTTTGCTTGAGCCAGCAGTCAATTATGTTATCTCTGGCTTCGTTGTTACTTTTGTTTCTGCCTTGTGAGAAAGCCAAATAAACATGGCATAGTTCCCTGCATGCCTTATCTCTTGCTCACACCTTGGCAAGAAAAAAGAGGTTCTAGGCTACCTCCTTGCTACAACTCAGAGCATGGTGGCAATAATGGGTAGGTAGTGTCTGATAATGTACGGGAGGTCCCGGGTTCAAACCCTGACTGAGTCATACCAAGGAGGCACTATAGTACCTCTAGTACCTCCTTGGTCTTACCAAAGACTTTAAAAATTTTACCTTCTGCCTTCTAGCGAGGTGCTCGGTATTTATAGAATGGAGAAGGAAAAGTTAATGCACCCGTGTGGCCTAGGGATAAAGAATCAGAGATAAGCGCAGCCGCTTGTGCCAAATTGGCAAGGGAATGACTTTAAACTTTTGACTTTTTAACTATATACATGTACATGTATATCTCACTCTCTCTCTCACTCCCTCCATCCCTCCCTCACTCCCCCTTCTATGAAATACAGTTACCATTGAATAGCAAGTAGAACTATTTTAAATGTCTGTTCCAATTTGTGATATAATGATAAATTTGCTATTTTCTTACAAACCATAAGCATATAAATGAAAATTAGCCAAGAAAATAGGGCTTCCCCCAGGTCTAGCCCCAGATTTTCTTTGCTCATTTTCATTTCAATAAAATATATTTCTGGTCAGATTCCCTATGTTTTGAATAACCCACTAGTTTACCTACATCCAAATTTGTAAATTTAGAAATACCATATATGCTAGAGATATGAAATTAGAAATTAGCTTTGACCCTAATTCTCACTTTGTATAATTTACATTTAACTAAAGCAAAAATTATTTTGTAATGTACTTTTGTTGATATGGAACACCAATACCGTTACATAGCAAGCTTCACTACTTATAAATGGCCTTTCTGATCTTAGACATACTTAGAAAAAAAAGTTATTGAGACCCACAATTGTTATATTTATACATCATTATCTACTCAAGATATAAACTTAGCCATTCTCATTCTATCTACAATCAAACCTGTGTATAGTGACTATACTTCAGGGAAACAAGAAATATGGCTACTGTAGACAAGTGATTTCTATAGAAGGTTCTGTAACATTGTTTTTTGTTTTTTTATTTTTTGTTATATAAAATGCAAATGTGAACAATAGCCGACCAGAGATTTGGAAAGAGCTCTGGAAGGCCAATCAAATAGTTCACTACAGCTCAAGAACCCCAAAAAGGAAAAACTAAAAATTAAGGGGTGTATGAGACTCGATCCCCCAAAACACATTTGAATTTAGGTTTCCTGCAGTTTTCCTCTGCATGAGATCACATTTGGTGGCCACTATAGGCAGGTTGGCTGTTATAGACAGGTGGCCACTAAGACAGGTTTGACTGTAATTAGAAATTAACTATAGCTTGACCCACAATTATTATATCTAAATTAAGATTATATTTAGAAATATCTTTGTGAAAGTATGCTTGTGATATAAATTTCTAAATTTACTTGACCTTAATCGCTAAATTGCAATATATATATATAAATGAAGTCTATAATCAACAATATTTCATAATGCATCTATGCTGATATGAAATCCCAATGCCATTTAGTAGCGACCTGCGCTATTTTTAAATGGCCTTTCCCATTTGAGAAATAATGACAAATTTTCTAGTTTCTTACAACCCACAAGTATAATAACATCAAGATATATTTAGAAATGTCATATATGCTTGACATAAATACATTTAGAAATGTGCCTAGGGCATGCTCCCCACCTAGTATTTACTTTGTTTACATTCAGCGGTATAATTAGAAATTTGATACACGCTTTACATTAAGACCTTTTTTGCCCTCGGCGATTACTATTTTTTCTTCTTCAGCGGCTAATTCTGGCAAAAGGTTTCTATTATATGCATTTGAAAAGGTTTCTATTATATATGCATTCGAAAAGAAAGATCATATACATGTACATGCATCGCTGGTATTCATAAATAACTGGGTCGTAGGATGTGCGTATTGTATACACATCACAATGGAGCCAATGTTATGTAGCAAAATACATTGAAGGGTAAACCTATATTGCATCGTAACTCAAAGAGTCAAAAGACTGAGCGTGCGGTATATGGTCGTAGCCATCATTATTTCATATCATTCTTTAAATGCAATGTGACTATAAATGTACCTTTACAATGTTTGTTATGTATCTTTGTGTCTAACAAATACAGTCAAACCTGTCTATAGTGGCCACCCAAGGGAGACAAGAAATGTCGCCACTGTAGACAGGTGACCTCTATAGACAGGTTCAATTACACTGTTTTTCTCTGCAAGGGATCACTTTGAGTGGCCACTATAGGCAGGTTGGCTGCTATAGACAGGTGGCCGCTAAGACAGGTTTGACTGTATGTTGTTATTAAAATAAGTAGATTAAGAAAATGTTGCTGAAAACTGCTTGTCTACTAAAAATCGCCAATGTGATAAAATGAAAGTGGTATAGAGCCTAGCTTTCAAGATCTTTGTCAGGGCAAAACATGACTGTACTACAAAGAGAATATGGGAACAAATACATAGAAACAAAACTAAGTATCTTAATAATAATAATAATAATGGTGGCTACTTATACAGCGCATGTTCTGTCTTTCGACGCTCGCGGTGCATCACTATTATTACCCCGGTCATCGGATACATACTGTACTCAATCCAGCACACAAAGTGTACATTGTCCACTCCCTGGGGAGCATTCTGGCTAGGCAACCTCGTAGGTGCACACAGTCATCAATATTCAAGGGATGCACACAAGGGCCAGTAAATTACTTAGCCGAAATTAGGATTTCATTTATTCATCAACTGAAAATCTTACACAAATTATTTGTATGTCATAATGCCTTCAAATGTTACATTTACATTTTGTTTTTACTGAAGTAAAAGTCTGAACAACAATTTTAATATGAGTTATTAGCCTGGAAAATGCTAAGTAGATTTCTCACTGAATCTAAGTATTTAATTGAATTCCAGCCCTGGTCGTTACATCATGTGAACTGTAGTGCTGGACTTGTTCCATTTAATTTGAAATTATACCAACATGTACCCAAGTCAAAGTCCTTATGGAATGGAGCTTCATTTTTTTTTTTTTTTTTTTTTCCCTTTTCACTGCATCGTTTATTTGATGATTTATTCTTATCATGAATATGAAGGGTCAGAGTTAACTTTTTGTTCCTATATAAACTTGAAAGATGAATGCCATACTGTACAGGTGCATTTGGTCTATCAACAAAACTATATAATATGCAAAGGTCATTTGCCCATCATTTGGGCTTGACCATCAATCATTTGGTATTTAACGAGACATTTGGTCTATCATACATTGTACGGCGATTGTAAAACTGCATATCTTCACATCAAATATAAATTTAAAATCATATAATGTTATATCTCAAGCCTCCACACTAAATTATTTCTCGAATGGCCCTTTCGGGCAAGTGAATCATAACTTGTCAAATTTTACTTGCCCAAAAAGCAGTCAATTCACTTGCCTATTTACTTCTAGATGAGATTTACATGTAAGGAATTAATTTAGTCTCTTGAAGTTGACCGATAATTTAGTTCCCCAAATTTCGGGCAACCAAACTGGGCTATTTATGAAATGTTACTTGCCTGACAACACTTTTTACTTGCGCCGGACAATAGGGCAAGTGCTAGTGTCAAGCCCTGGATATCTACATCCCAACATCAAGGCCCTTCTTGTATAGCACATTTTATTTTCTGTATCCCTAGAAACTGCATAGTTTAGGTTTAATTCTCATCTTGAAAATAACAAAGTAAAGGGTGACAAATTTTGTTTCTATTCATTATCTAGGTATTTTCTTGGATAGCTGTTTCTTGTATATAGCACATTTTTATCTCTGCATCGTTTTTATTTGATCTTTAATTCTCATCCTGAAAATGGAAATTGAAGGTCAACATTTTTGTCATTGTTCTTTATCTAGAGAGTAAATAGCCTAGGAGAGCAATGCTCTACTGCCTATCTACTGAAACCTATGTAAATGGTCATTGGCATGTAATTTTTTAGTTTACAATCAATCATGAACTGACATTTTATTTGGCTGACATTCAAATCTTTTAGTGGTTTGTTTATTTCTGCTGTGCTACGATATACAAGTAGCAATACAGTGGAACCTCTTTATAACAAGCTCTGTTATAACAAGGTACCTGATATAGTGAGGTTAATAGTCCTGCTTGTAGTCTGTCACAATTATCCAAAAAATACATTGACATGAAAATGAACTAAATTCTTACGATTCTGAAATCTAAAATGTCTAAAGATCATGCGCATCAGTTTTCTGATTTCATCTTAAATCATAGTTTTAAATAGCTCATTGGTTTTATGGCATGCTGCGCCATTGTCTTTCATGTTTAAAACAAAAAACTACATCAGCTGGTATTAAAAGGACTAAAGAAATTAATTTTCTTTAAAACATTCTTCATTGTTCAAATCTTAAGACAAACTTTGTACTGTTTTTTATTTTCACTGGATGAATTCCTTTACTTATTTTGGAAATGAGAGAAGAACATACAGGGCTCAATAAAACCAAGGGCGTTTTAAACCATAGTTGAAACCACTGAAAAGTTTATGAATTCCAGCCAAGTTTAATTGATTTTCTTGTCTGGTCTTTGAAATAATGGGGGATGTGCAAGCTCTCCCCTTCATGGCTACTTCACTGATTTCAAAACAAAAATAAGAATCTTTTGCTTACCAATAAATGTATTTCGCACATTTTATTAGATTTATTTGTTGATGGTGGCAAAACTAATTACATTTAGCAGGTTCTCCTTGAGGCAGGAAGACATCTAGCGACCAATTATGTGTGATTCAAGAAATGTCAGCAGACATTAAGCTATTCATGAAAAATAATCAAAATGCTAACAAACATATAAACATCAACGAGGGAAGACAAACAACATTTACTTAATGACATGATTTTATGCGCAATTGGAGAATTTTCTTGCAATTTGGGACCAATTGATTCTAATAACGTAGGGTACTATAACTTCAGGCCATTTGGTTTAAGGTATAATTGTGATTAAAACAAATCCTCTGGCAAGGTTTCTTTTCTCTCGTGGCCATTCAATAATTTGAGTGCTCCATTATTAAAGTGATTCGATGGTCGGTCGGCGGAAGGTTTATTCCATTTTGAATATAAAATTGCATAAATTGTAGAATAAATAGTTATCATTGCAATGTAATCCGAATAAGGTGCACTGCTATCTATGTGACAATTAATATTGTGTCTGTTAATTGTCTTTAAAACTGTTTCGTATATCCTTAAGTTATTATGTCAATTGTAATTGTAATCTAATCTTTTTATGTGATGCACTTTCATAACACTTTTGAAATTCCACAATATTAATTCCAATGTTACGTTTTGTTATATTACGATGCAAAAATATTGTTCATGATTCAAGTGTATCTGACGATAAAAACTACAGGTTTTCTTTCACAAATTCAAACAGAGATTCAACACAGTTTCAGCAGTTTTATACGAATCACAAACAAAAACGCCGTCTAATAAAACTGTAATAGTGGCTGGAATTCACAAAAAAGGGTCGTTTCAAATTTATACCATGGTTTCTTTGAAAATGACCACCATGCGAGATTAGTATGGCATGTTGAAAAAAATGCTTTGCTATCAGTGTATATTCCAAACTATCAAAATCTAAGTAAGGGCAATTAGCTACATTTGTATGTATGTACGGCTGCTTGCTGAATAATATTTCAAGTATTTGAGTATCAATTGTTGTTAGGTGCTTTTTCATGAAAAGGCAATAAATGTTGGATTATAATTCCTTATTAAAAAAAATGTTGCTTTCAGAGTGTTAGTCGGTAACTGTATAGATGCTTGCTAAATATATATAAAATCTCCATGTATAACGTGTTGTAAGGTGCATTTCTTTACAAAAAGGGAAATAATTAAGTCTGAGAATTCCTCATTAAAAAAAATAGTTTTGTTATCAGAGTGTTTATTCCAAAGTAACTTGGGCAATTATCAAAATTGAAATAAATGCAACTCATTATATGATTATGTATGGCTGCTGCTACATACTTCACTATATTTCAAGTGCGGCTTGATGCATCTTGAGATAAAAGCAATTAATTTGGGATGAGAATAACTCAGAAATGTGTTGCTAGAGTGTTTATTCCGAGTGCAAATGAAACATCATGGGAGTCATCTCGACAATATTATGTCTAAATCTTTATAATTGGTAGCTCAGAAACAAATATAACCCTGAAATCTTTATAAATGAACCAGAGCTTACATCATTGACTTCCCTATTCAAATAAAAATAATAATAATGTATACCATTCATATTGCCCCCGTCTATCATAGTTGCTCTTACATGCAAACATGTACATGTATATGCAATTCATGATTCCATTCAAATTGGCTGCCCTATAGACCACACATCAACGATAGTAAGCTATAAATGGATACAAATATTTGTCTGTCTCATGATGCATAGATATTATATCGAGCCAATGTTCATCTTCTCTTTCTTCCCCCTGCGATAAAATATACAAATAATAGCTATTAAAGGGATCTAGTAACATTGTCCAAATCCACAAATCTTACTTAGAACTCCTGTGGTTCTCTTATACGTTGTTGTATTTGTATTACCAATAGAAGCATGGAACAGGTTTTGATTTTTCAGATTTCCGTTTCGTTAAAAAGATATTTACGATTGAAGTGTGCAGATTTGTAATTATTCACTGGAAAGTTACAACCGTGTACAAAGTCAGTGCAATGAGTTAGTGAATATTACTTTGCATTTTTCACTCATCACTTGACCATTTAATATCCATTTAACATGAAATTTTCGCATATCACTCAGTGGACATATCAGATCACAGAAATGCACATTTTATCAGCCCTTGATCATTTTTTTGCACATGTCGACAAAGTTACTATGATCCCTTTAAGCAAGAGACAAGGTGGACTGAGTGACATAAAATCCATCTGCTCTTCTCTACCGCTCCTTCCCAACCAAAACTTTGGGCAGGAAATATTTATCTTCTCTTTCTTCCCCCTGCGATAAAGTATACAAACAAGAGCCCTAACCATGAGCCAAGGTCGAGTGAGTGACATGTAATCTATCTTCTACTCTGTATTGCCCCATCCTAATAAAAAATTTAAAAAAACAATATTGTTAAGATGGAGAACTTGAAGCAGAACTTTTATCTCTCCTTCAATAAAACATACAATGTGTATAAGCAACAGACAAGGTCATCTGAGTGGCATAACATCTATCTTCTCCTCTCTATCGCCCCTTCCCATATAAGAAAATGGAAACAAATATATATGTACAATATCAATATCGACAACTCATGGCAGAGACTAATCTCTCTTTTCCTCTCCTTCATTAAAATACACAAACAAAGTCTATAAGCAATAGACAAGGTCATCCATTAAAGGGGCATACAATATATCTTCTCTTATGTAACCCCCCTTCCCACATATACCAAACTAAACAAATATCTATATACGATATTATTAACAACTCAGGGGCAGACACTTTTATCTTCTCTTTCCTCCTCTTCAATAATAGGCTGTTTTCGCAACCACGACGTGGCCATTCTACAACGCTAATCTTAGCGGGGGGTCGCACTCAGAGCGAAAATTTCCGCGTATCGTCCATTTGAACCTACGACGGTATTCAGCCGAATTAGCGTCGGGTGTACAGCGAGTAAGGAGCGGTGTGGTAAAGCCATTACTTCAATGGGTCAGCCAGAGGTCAGTGGGGTCAGCCAATCAGCGCGCTTTCCTCCTTTTCAATAATAGGCTGTTTTCGCAACTACGACGCGGCCATTCTACAACGCTAATCTTAGCGGGGGGTCGCACTCAGAGCAAAAATTTCCGCGTATCGTCCATTTGAACCTACGACGGTATTCAGCCGAATTAGCGTCGGGTGTACAGCGAGTAAGGAGCGGTGTGGTAAAGCCCTTACTTCAATGGGTCAGCCAGAGGTCAGTGGGGTCAGCCAATCAGTGCGCTTGGTCACTCGAGCAAGGAGACGTTCCGCGTATTCTTCACTGCAAAACTGGAAATAGATCATGACGTAGTCAGTGCTCCCGTCGCCGTGCGAAAAGACGCTAATAGATCTTACAAACAAGAGCTAGTTAGC